>QJOA01000979.1:0-17288 GCA_004155915.1 Monosporascus sp. CRB-9-2
ATCCACACCGTGAAGCGCCAGTGGTTGGTCCGGCACTCGTTGTAGCACTCGACGACCTCGTTCCGGACCACGAGCTCGACACGCAGGTTGCCGCGGTAGTTCGTGTCGTTGACGAGCCTCCGCAGCCGGTACACGACGCCCGCCTCGTCGAACCCCACCATGCGCCGACGCAGCGCGAAGCATTTGAGCCCCGCGTGGCTGGCTGCGTACCGGTGGCACCACTCCCGCAGGGTCGGCTTCGCGTCCGCGCCGCCGACTTCGATGTCCCGTGCCGTCCCCGACGCCGACCCCGGCGCGCGTCCGGCGAATACCGTGCCCCGCTTCGCCCTCTCACCGTTCTCGATGGTGCGCAGCCGTGTCCACGACCGCCGGTACTGCGCGTCCGAGTACAGGTAGGGCGTCAGCTCGACACTGACGTCGAAGTCCGTCACGGTGTTCCTCTCCGTCTTGCCCTTGCTGTCTCGCGTCGTCTCGGTGTGCGTGCCGAGGAGCCGCACGTAGGGCCTCGGCGGCGTCGCGGCCTCGGCCCGTATCAGCTGCTCGAGGCGGAGGGGGTCCTCGAGCCGGCGGTCGATGTAGTAGCGCGCCTTCGTGTTGGCGTCCTCCATGAGGTACGGGATCTCGACCGGCGGCGGTGCGGGTGGCGGGTCGTCGGACGGTCCGAGTATCGCGGCGCCGTAGCTCGGAGGCAGGTCGTCGACTTGTAGCTGAGGTGCATCTTCGTCGTCGCGATAGCGGTCCCTATAGCTCTCGCCGGGATTTGTGTGTAGGGAGACGCCATCAGGCGACGTCGACTTGGAGCCGCCAGCGGTAACGTCAGATGGTTTACCCATGATTGCCGCAAATTTAATACAAGTCAATATAACAAATGAATTTGAGGCGACCAACCAGTAACAACCAAGTCTCTGGTCAGTATAAGTTGTGGTTTGCTCATGTGATGGTCTTAGAAATCATTGGAGAGGCCGAGAGGTCAAGAGGTACGGCGAGGTGCCGTTGGAAAAGCTGAGTCTAATGTGGGGCGGCTGAGATCCGTAAGGCGGATTTAGGCAGCAAGTACCCCGTATTAGTGTGACAGGGGGGAAGGGCTGTCACTCCGTGGATAGGGGTTTTAACAATTGATTGATAAAGTATTACAGTTAACGACTTTGTCAACCCTAAAGCACTAGGAGAACGGGCAGCTACTTATGCGATAAGGTCAATGATCAAGTCGACGATAAGGTCATGTCACAAGCCAGGGCTGCAGAGTTGCAGGGCTCCAGGGCATTGCCGGTTCTCGCACGAACCTGATAAATCAGGGGTCCAGGAAACGGACCAATCCATATAAACCTACGTACACCATTTGGACCTATCGGACCTAGAAGCCCGGGCCGTATCTTGTTTATTGAGTTTCTTTCTTGTTTGGGAAGTCGGCTCCTAAAAAAGCACACGACATAATAACCCTTGTACCCTTCTATCACAAGCTTAGTACGTTAAAACGAGGGCAAAAGAACGCAACATAATAACCCTCGTCCACTCCCTTCGCAGGCTTTAGTACGTTAAAGTAAGGGCATTTAGGAAAGTACCCACGAATATCCGATAAGTAGCATGAAATACCTACGGGACCCTATTGGTCCGAGGTAAAGGTGCATGGGTGGGTACTCCCTCGCCCGACGAAGCCCTCCACGCGTTGCGTTCTTCTCCAAGTCTACAGCTAAGTGCTGAAGCATTATCACAACCAAAAATATCTTGTGGCTGGTTCGCGACCTGTTCTGCCGCTTCAGGATTGGGCTCGCCCTCAAGGGAGCCTTACGCACCGCCTGCAGAACTTCCACCCTATTTCCACCCTAACCACGTAGCATGTACATTCCATGTATCCTACCAGAGCCTGTTCAGGCCGATGAGAGGCGACCCGGACGTAGACACAAGAGGCTGCCGATGCCCGTCCCTCGAGTACAGCTTCGAGAGTGCTCATGATCCAATCAGCGTATCGTATCATTCATCGATCGGCCCCTAAGAACTTCGCAAACCATGGACGGATACAATCAGCTACCTCACTTCGACTTCGGCAACGTCCCTCTCACCAACAACCTCGGCGACCTTCCTCCCATTGATTGGACGTTTGTTGGCCAGGATGACCTTGTACAGGGCTTGCTGCCAGCCACAGAACCCCTCTTGCTCAATCGGCTGCCGCGTCTGGCCAGCTGATTGGGCTTGAGGAGCGGTAAGTGTTTTTTTTTTTTAACCTGCCGCTGACTGCCATTGGGTGCCCTTAGAACCGGGGACAAGCATGCCCTGGCATCACCCGTTTTGAGCTGCACAGAGTGCTTGCATGAATTTACGAACACTGCTCAGCTTAACAAACACGCCAAAGGAACTTCTCACCACGCTTACGGCTGCATCTGTGGATCCAAATTCACCAGGCTAGACGCCCTTAACCGACACATAACCAACAAGTCCAGCGATGCACCCCAGTACCCATGCGGATACTGCTACCGCCACCAGGGGACCAACGGCTTCCGCCGTTACGACCACCTGGTCCAGCATTTGAAGGGCTACCATAAAATCGAGACCGTCGACGGGCTGTCTAGGAAGGCTGCTGGCTCTTCTCCCGCTGTCGCTACTGCTCCTGCGGTTCCTATTCCTGGTACCGTCCCTGTCGCTATCGGGGGCAATGCTACTGCGCAGGTGCAAGTACCTCCATTCCCCTGCACCATCGCTGGCTGCGTAAGGGGAGGTGCCTATGGATTCTATCGCCAGGTGGATCTGCTTGAGCATCAGAGCATGATACACCTGCTCGACTTCCAGGAGTATAGCAGCGTGCAGGAGTTCCCTGTCGCTATGCAGCTTACTCAGCAGAACGGGAATCCCGGCTTTGAGTTCTGACTGAGGCTGGAGACTGGGTTTCTGTGTGGCTATCAGCCTGCTTGACTTGATGATGTTTCCTATCTTGGAAATGGTTGGCGGGTGCTGCGGGGTGGCGGAGTTCAAGGGATGTTTCCATTCAGTCTTAGTGCGACCAGGCCATGGGGTTCTCCTATATACGCTCACTAGGGTATGGGAAAGTGGTTCTGCTCTTGATACACGTCGTTCGTTGTTGTGTTTCGGTTAATTTCTGCTATGGGAAACGGCTCCCTTTAGAGACTTTCAGAGCTTTGGGGATCATCTGTAACAACGTTGATCCTTTCCGGAACCCTATATCAGTGAATCACCTGCACCAAGTAGGATTACCGTTTTCTAGCTTACTAGATATCATCATCTATATAACCCTCAAGAACTGAGCAGCTGCTTCCTAGTAAATGTGACAATTTCCCAAATTCTTCTGGGAACCCCTTTAGTTTGCTCAAGGTTTCCTAATAGAATATCTGATAGTAGTGCAACTTCTTTGCACTGCAAATGAACTTGTTGAGGTGTGCTTACGAGCAAATAACGGCTAGACGCTGGTGAGCGGCACGGGAATAGGATCCGAACTGGGAGCTCCCATGATGAAATCAATTATCAGGGGCGTCGGTTTTGCTTAAGTACTGCAAAGTAAGTAGCTTGCATTTCGCATCTTGGTTTCGCGGGCTCCCCTATTGGTGTCTCTGTCTCCGCGGAACACATAGCCAGGCATTATATACTTTGCAAATGATCTTGAAAGGCTAAAGAGAATGTATCTTGTGTTTGCAAGTGATCAGCCTGTTTAGTCCGTAGGAAGGGGAAGTGGTGACACAGGACCTTAGTAAGAAGCACATTTACATAGCTCGGCCCTTTTCCGCCCTTATATCAAAATGCAAAAGTGGCAAGTAACCTTGATTCAAAAGAGACCCTAGGCAGCGTATCCATAGGGCGCTAGGCACTCGGTGAGCATTGTGGTTCGCTATCACCCTGGTTAACGAGAAAGTTTGTAGGCTATCAGTTGTTATGCATCCGGGATAAAACTGTAAGATCTAATAGGCTACTATGGGAAGTGACCGAGATATGATGTTTCAGTAAAGAAGAGGTTGCTTTGATGTCTATTAGGATCTATCGATCAGTTCTAGACATGCTTGGTCACTAACTTGCCCGGATGTCTACAATGTAACGAGCTAGATACATACGAGGCCTCAGTTTTTCAGGCACTATCGGCTTAAGGATAGTTAAATTCAATAATTTGTTCACTATAGCGAATAACTGTGATTATAAGAAGTATGCCATGGGAACGCTTGGACCTAAACCGCATGATCTACACTACCATGGGACAGGTCTGTCATCCGCCTCGCCAAACCATGGGAAATTATGGAAACGAGGATAACGTACTAGATAAACCATAATGACCTAAGTAGTCTTGACCTTCGAGGCGGACAGACCACTAACAGCCGGGAGTTTCCCAATCCAATTTCTCATCCCCTCCTCATCCTCCACAGCGTCGACGAGCCATCGAGCTAAGGCGCTCCTGTTGGTCGTAAGGCCCCATGTCCCGTCACCAACGTACCCGGCATGGACCCCGCCGCTTTCCCGTCCTTTCCTCCAGCCGTCCTCATCCGAGGCACCAGGAATCCCAGCGATGCGGTAAACGATCCAATCCAGGCCTTGGGCTTGCTCCTTGAACACATTTGCGATGCCTCGCATCGCTTGATAGGCTTTCCGGGCGATGAATCGTACCAGTAGGACCATAAGTGCCATCAGGATGTGGAAGCGATCCTCGGGCTGGCCGGCAGACGGTGTGCTCATGGCCATAATCCGCTTCTTGCCGTGCTGACGCATGAGGGGGAAGAGCCGGGCGTAAAAATCCGAATAGATCGATGGATCCGGCAGCGTCGTCAGGCTTGTTGAACTTGGGCCCAGAAGAGAAAGAATTATGCACGATTTTGCTACAGCGAATGATAGAGCTTCAACATCATCTAACTCGCCTTTGGCGATCTGGGTATAAAATCCTTAGCAGAGATGACTAACAGTACTGAGTAATAGGATGAACTTACCTCCAGAAGTGGGTTCGCAGACAATTCAGTCGGGATTTTGGATGGGTTCCGGACATACGCTATAGTTGGGTGGTTGCGGAAGAGGAGCTCTCTGAGTAGGCATATGCCCGCTGGGCCTGTGGCACCGAATACTAGGACCTTGTCAGCTGCCATTATGGCTCCCTAAAGTTATAATGGATTGGTGACAGAACGTGCGACCTCTTTCCAAAAGGCAGTTATAACAGCATAATCCAGGTGCCAAGACGATGCATACTGGTACTGATGCCAGGCCTCTGTGATTTGTAATATTACAAATTTACTGTCCTCCTTCCTGGCACAGAGACCCCGCTCGGGGAGTTTTCAGCTCCAAGCATGGTTGGAGTGGTTCTCGGGTGGTGTCGGAGTCTGACGATCTCGGCTTACGTGGGCTAAAATTTCGACATCAACCTCCGTAATAGTGGCGTTAGGTAGCACATATAATGTCGTTCGTTATTGAGATGTTTGTGCTTATTCATTGTGCTTTACCAACAAGAGGTCGGAGCAACATAATTCAGAGTTGAAAGCAACGCAATCCACTCCACTAAGCACCCCGGTGGAATGGAATGCAGCATATCCACCGGCCCTTAATTTTAGTGGATGGAAATAGCGATTTTCCCGGATGGATGGCCACGCGGTGGACGTGTGGACGTCGAAAAGGTACGTCATTTTACTAGTATTTTATATGAGAGGTTATGTACTTTACCACTTGCCAAGTTACCCCATACCGCGTCGCCCCATACCGCGTCGGTTCCACTTTCACACCGCCACAGCCTGTACGCAAGGACGCCACACTATTTGTATGGATACGCCACAGCGCACTTATTATGGACATTATGGCCATCGTGATAGCTTCAAATGGATTGATGTCCATAATCAGATGGGCCGGGTGGATGGATTGCGCGCCAAAGTTGCGCAATCGCGTGGCCACGCAGTGGATCGGGTTGCATTGCTTTCAACTCTGAACATAATCCACTCCATCAAAGGTGCGTGATGTCAACTTCGAAACCAATCCAAGTAGTCACCTCTTGCTGACCGGGAGTTTTAATAGCTCCAAGTCTTTGACTCTGTTCGCGTGCTCGATCCAGTGGATCACTCCGCCGCTGGGGTACCAAGAAGTGCGCGTGCCTGGCGTAGCAGATAACGAGGCCTCAGAGCTGACAGGGAGCGCTGGGAAACACAGGTACACCGAAGCCGAAAAGAAGGCATTGCTCAACAGCCCGGTAGACTTTCTGCAGTATCGGAAGAATGTGGACCAAATACTCCAGCGCTGGTTCAGCATTTTTCTTCGCAACTCCCCCGAGCGTGATATGGCGGTAAAGGCAATGAGCGAGAGTATTCGCGCTCGGTTCGGTCCTGACTATGCCGAGTTGGCAGAGCATTTTGTGCCCAACTTCTCCCCTGGCTGTCGCCGCAATACGATATGAAGCAATTTGCACAAGGCTTGTGCGTTGCAATACTGACGTCTTAAATTTAGCCCGGCGAAGGTTTCATAGAAGCGATTACACAGAAACGTGAGTATAACCGACTGTCGATGTCCTTCAGCCCACTGACAGGTCAATCCAGATGTCACTGTCATCAAAGACGAAATCGAGACCTTTACCGAGGATGGTATAATGACTAAAGACGGCCGCAGATTTCCACTGGACTTGATTGTTTGCGCAACCGGCTTTGACGTGGCCTACGCACCTCACTTGGTAAGTTACAAAGTGACATCGTAAGAATTGTAGCTCATTCTTTTCTAGCCGAGTCAAAGATATCGATGGGAAGTTGCTCCGTGAGGCATGAGCCAAGGTAGAGTTCGAAGTAGCGAGCAACGAATGTTTAGCCAACTGACTGTTTACAGAACCCCCAAATCTACCTGACCATGTCAACACCTGGATTCCCAAATTTCTTCCATATCGGAGGCCCCACCGGAAACTGGGGTTCAGGATGTATTCTGGCTTCGGTGAGACCTATGCCTCTAGTGTAATACCAATTAACTGAAAGTCCGCCCTAGCACGAGACACAAGTTGACTACACCATCCAGGCGTGTCAGAAGATTTCGTCCGAGCGCCTACACTCCATAGTTCCCAGGGTTGAGCCTACAAGACAGTACATGGAGTTCCCAGCGGCATGGCACAAAGAGTTTAGTGTGTGGGCCGAGGGTTGTCATTCATGGTACAAGAACCACCGCCGTGATGGCGGGGAGGTCATGTTGTGGTGCGGAAGCATGCTTCACATGATGAAGACACTGCGTTCGCCGCGATGGGAGGACTACGGAATTATGAGACGGGCGGCAGTGAGGGGGGTAACATGGGGGCGTTCCTAGGGCTTGGTAAAACGCAGCTCAAACTCGAGGCCGAAAGGGGCCTAGAGGTCGACCTCAGTCCATTCATTCGATTGAACGACAACGAGACATACACGATCGCTTAGGTAGTTGAAATTGGTATCGCTTCTCTTATGAAGGAATTACCCCCAAAGATCAAATATGTTGTCTGCTAAATTCATATAATTATCTATAAGTCACATCTGTCAAGTGGTGAACTTTATCAATCATTTTCACCATCTATTCCAAGAAACATGAAAACTAAGATACTTAACTTGAATCAGCTGTGTATGATATTTAGTATCAAGTACGAGAAATAGAAATTAATTGTCACGCTTTTAGAAGCGCGACTGATGGCCACTTGATCTCTTAGAGTATCACCATGAGCTTTGTTCTTAGACGTAGATAGCTCAGCGCTAGACAAACCAGTCTGGTTGTGTCCCCATGGTTCAGTCCTCCAGCCGTGACATTAATTTTGATTCCAAATTACAGACTGAAGGTGCAGAATGCTGAATGCGAAGGCTGATTAGGTACAGACGGTCTTTGCGTGATCAGTTGTGGCGCAACTAACACCCACCAACCATGTTGCGGCGTGTCAACGAAATAGTTCACTCGGCGCATCCCGCGGGATTCCGGACAACTGGTCCTCGCAGCCGTACGAGCATGGATTACCTAGCTCGGAGGGAGTAGAGAAAAGCTCCGGGGGACCTCAGCCACGTCTTTATTGAAATTAAGCGGCCCAAGCTTCGGAAACACTGATTACCTAGCTCGAAGGGAGTAGAAAAAAGATCCCGGGGGAGCTCAGCCACTTCTTTTTTGAAATTAAGGGGCCCAAGCTTCGGAAAAACTTGCCTTCAAAAAATTTTTTTTTTAAAATAAAAATTTATAATTATTTAAAAATAAAATGATATATAAAAAGAATTTCAAAAATTTAAATAATAATAACATCGTTACTTAAATTAATTATATATACTATTAAAATTATTAAAGAATTCTATTATTATTATATTAATCAAGTAATCGCCCACTATATGCGGTATATAGCAGTAATTACCTAGTATATACTTGTATATATTGCATATGCTGAGCAATTGCGGTTATATATACCTCACATGCTGCGCAATTGCTGTATAAAATTACATGATAATTGTTATATAATTATAGGTATAATTTGAATATATACGTAGTGAAAAACTGGCGATACCGGATTAAATTTTCAGCAAATACGCTTGGCGTTTTCTACTCCCTCCGGACTTATTGCTGCGCCACTTCGTTCTACTCCCCCGGAGCTTTTTTCTACTCCCTCCGAGCTGGTCCCCGACGGGGATGAGATGCGCCGGTTATCTGACTCCTGTATACTTCGTGTATACAGGTTAAACAGAGTGGATAATCCGTTCCCGGTGAGTATATAATGCCCGGACTACCTATTACAAGTACAAGCTCGTAAACTTAATTCCTGAGGCCCCCTCACCCATTGTTTCCACTGAGCGCGCTCGCGCATGCAATATATCGTTATTGTTTACGCCCTTTCCAAGTCTCAACATCACACTGTGTACTCATCTTCACTCCCAACACCCGCACCCCTTATATCACGTCAGTGTGACATCCATCATCATGGCACCAACGGGGACAGTCCTCATCACTGGCGGCACCGCCAATTTAGGCTACTACACAGCTCTCCAGATCGCCAAGGAACACCCCGAGTATCTCATTGTCCTGGCATCTCGCTCAGATAAGGACCATGCAGCAGATTCCATAAACAAGACACTAGGCCGCGAAAGCGCGATTTTCAGACCACTAGACTTGGCAGATCTGGATAGCGTCCGCCTCTTTGCTGAGAAATGGGTTTCAAACAAGCACCCTCCCCTCAAGGTTCTTCTCCTAAACGCCGGCCTGCAATTCCCTGCCGAGATGCATAAGAACGCAGCGGGCATAGAGAAGACTTTCGCCATCAACCACCTGGGCCACGCATATTTGTTCCATCATCTCTGTTCCCAACTCGCTGATCATGCCCGCATCGTTGTTACATCAAGCGGTACACATGATCCGGCGCAGAAAACCGGCTTGCCAGATGCGTACTACAACACGGCTGAAGAGCTCGCGTATCCTCCTCCTGCTTCAGCCAAGAATCCCAAGGGCCGCCAACGCTATACTACAAGCAAGCTGTGCAACGTCCTCTGGACGTATGCTCTGGCTCGACGCCTGAGGGAGCGTATTCCTGAGCGCCATATCACTATCAACGCCTTCGACCCTGGCCTGATGCCTGGTTCTGGATTGGCGCGTGAGGCAAGCGCTGTAGAGAGATTACTGTGGAACAAGATCCTCCCCTGTGTAATCCCAATGCTACGCGTAGCTATTTCCCACAACATCTATAAGCCCGAAGAATCCGCTGCCAACCTTGCTCGGTTAGCGGTTGGGGCTGATGTTGAGGGCACGTCAGGTGAATACTTCGAGGGCCCGAAGGCAATCCCCTCGAGCACGGACAGTTACGACGAGAGGAAGCAGGAGGACCTATGGAACTGGACTGTAAAGCATTTGGCTCATGGGGATGCGGCACTTGAGGAGAAGTTCGAGCAGCTGAAGTAGGCATTTATTGTTGTATTTGTAATGAGTTCGTACCGTCCGTCAAAAGGGAGTATCTGCTCCACGCCTAAGATACCAAATTGATTGTATTTCTTTTAGTTCTAACAGAAGACGATAGACTCAAAACTCATTGACTGGAGACAACATGGCAGATTCAGACACATCTCAGGGATTCAAGTCGGGGGACATCAATTGAATTTCATCTAGACCTATACATGATAGAATACAACATTTGTGGTTACAGGGACCCCGCCCATTCGATCCTACACTCGACGTATAGGCGCATGCACAAAGGAAGTTAGAGGAGATCTGACTGACAACAGTTCAGTGTGTATCTAGTCTGTCAACAAGCCGACATCCTAAGCGCACCATACTCTCGTCGTGCCCATTCAGAGATGAATGCATAATTACCACAGAATTTCGTCTCGTGAAACCCAGCTTCGAGCCGTCTGGAGGTTCGGTGGAGAACGTCTTGAAACAGTGTCTTACTTCCCAGGTCCAAGATGTTTCTAGTCTTCCCGCAGCGGTGATGACCCGCGCTATAATGACAAGCTTAACATAGCCCCGTTGCGCAATAGAACAATCATGGACAACAAGAAGAAGAGCGAGTGCTTATCTACCGACTGGAAATCGGGGAGGGCCACTTGATGAGACAAGGTAATTAGGTCGAAGAGGCCGACGAGCAGCGCGAACCTGACAGCGTGTATCTTACCCACCCGCTCTGCCGAGTCATGCAAAAACATGATGAGCCATGCTATGTTGGCCACAAGAGACCATGAAAGCTCATAGGCTCCCATGTGCCAGGTCATACCGCAATTCTCATCCGACTGTCCGGTTCAAGTGCTGTCAAACAGCCTGAGACCACGAAATATGAGTATCCTCGTTTCAGCTTTATTCGTATATTGATGTTGATGATGATAACAGCTAACTGTCTTCTTTAAGGTCTCAGGGAATTAATCCCTTATACAAATTAGCTGTTACCCCTGTTTCCTTTACCCATTAGCGCGATAGACGGTCCGATTCCTTCCGACCTTACTTTATTGTATCCGATATACCCCTTAGTAAGGCCATTGTAGACCTCGCTGGCGCTTATTACGCTAAGATTATCAGTAGATAAGGCCTTTCCAAAGCCGATTTAGATCGCTTTTTATCAAGAATTCCTGCGTTACCTTACGTTCTATCCGACGCGCCATAATCTTTTTACGAAGTTCGTTTTCTTTTTTGATAAATTTTAATTATTAAATAATTTCCTTTATCCTTAAAAGCTTTACGAACCTTTTATGCGCGTTACCTGTAAGCAACTTCGTAAAACCGTTAGTTATTATACTGTTCGTTTCCTTTTATTTAACTTATATATTTCCTTGCAAATATTTTTGCTTTAATTAATAATTATATATTTTAATATGTTTTAATTTCGTTACCAGCTTTAAGGCGTTTTCTGTAAGCAACTTAAATATTTGCTTATTATTATAATTTACCGTAAAAAGGTAATCGAATTTTAAGGTTAATACTTTTAATAATTTATTTAAAAATAAGCCTTTTTTAACCGTTTGGTTTAAAATTAATAACTTTATTTTAATCGTATTCGTAATAATTATATTTTACTTATTTACTTTTTATTTTACAGCTTTTCCGAATAATAAAATTACGAACTTTTAAAAATTTTTCCGATCGATTAAATTATTAACGAACGAAGCATTATTTATATATATTATAACTTAAATTTTCCCGTTACTTCCGTACCGAATTATAAGATTACGGATATAATATAAATATCGAATTACCTTATTTATAGCTTCGTAATAAACGTTTAACGGGTTATAATTAAAATGTAATAACCGTAAAATAGTAAATACGATATTAAAACGTATGGATATAATAACGAAAAGGATTAAGCCGACCTTTTTTTGATATAATTTTCGTTATTTATTTGTTACCATTTTTTCGAACGAAAAAAGTTCGTTTTAATCTATAAAAATGTAAGAAATTTATTTTAATATATCGATTTAATATTAAGTTATTACCTTTTCGATATACGTTTTTTGTAACAACCAAATTAATCGTTCGTTTTTTCGTTTTAAGATATGGATCCTTAGGAATTATTTAAATTCCTTAAATTCGTTAATTTTAAATCGTTTTTTTAGGTTAATAATCGTTTCCATTATTTTTTTTTCTTTTTTCTTTTTATATCCTAATATTATATTGTTTACAAAGAAAAATATTAATATATTACCTTTTATTATTATATAAGGTTTTTAAAGGATTTTACGGAAGCCTAGGTTTTTAAAGGTCTTTATAAGCGTTTTTTACTACAAAAAAGGTAATTTCCTTAAGCTATATAAAGCCTTCCTAAACCTTAATACCTTTTTTTTTTTCGTAAATCCTGGGGGCATTTTTATAAAAACCTTTTTATCTAAATTATTATAAATAAAGGCGTTAATTACGTTTAGCTGGATAAATTTTAGGTCGAATTTAATAATTATTGCAAAAATCGACCGTAACGTTATTCCTATTAACGTTATTGCTTTTATAAATAGGTCTTTAGCTTCTTATTGATTTTTACATATTATTAGCCTAATTTTGCACTTTTAAAGCATTTTATGCTTATCGAACTTATAGGTAAACATTTATTTACAGTAAAATACTTAATAACTTTTGGTTAATTTCGTAATTACCTTTTTTTACGATTTAAAAGAATTATGCTTTCGAAGGTGAGCTATTTGCGTTACGTAAAACTATTACTTTATCGGGTAATTCGACAGCTTACGTACGTTTTTAAATAGTTCTGTTAAGTTTTTTTAATAAAAAGAAAACTTTTTTCCGGTAACGAATATTTTTATCCAAAAGCTGGTAACTTTATAATTGCAAAAATTATAAAACCTTTTTTCCTTTTACAAGATTCGTAAGTTATCTTTATATCGTAAAACTTTTTTTACTTTTTTTTTAACCTATTAACCAGGTTATTTAACCGTTAGGCCGACGTAGTTAACGTACGGGATTTTTTTTATTAATTTGGATAACTGTAAGAAGTTATTTTAATTTATATTTTTAAGGTTTATTTTATATTTTATAACAATTTCGTTTTAAACGTTTTCGTTTTCGGATTATTATTTATTCGAAAAAACGTTAGCCTTATTTTTATTTTTAATTTTTACTTTTAAATCGTTTTCTTTAAAGATTACCTCGTTAACCGTTAGTTCTTTAGGTAATTATATTTTCGTAATTAAGTTTTTAAGGTTTCTAACTATTTCTTCCGAACGTTTTAACGTATCCTTCTTGCTGAAAAATTCCGTTTTATTAAAGATCACGTTTTTCGTTACGATCATTTTCCCGAATTTTAGTACTTATACCTTGTATATATTCGTAAAGTTATATTTTACGAGGTACCCGATATATATTTTAAGGTCCAGCTTTTGTAACTTGCTAGATTTATGATTCGGGTTAAGCTTTAGTACGTAACATTTATAACCGTAGGCCTTAAGATAGACTAATTAAAGTATTTTAAAACTTAATATCTTATTTTTTTTAATTAAGTAAATATATATAACTTTATATAACGTTTTTTACTTAAGGGTAACTGTTAAAATCCTATTATAAAAATAAGTAACGCAATTAATAAGCTTTTTTCATAAATTATACGGTAATTTCGATTTAATTTTTATAACGCGTACTTTTTTTATTATTATACCCCCCGAACGTTTTACGCTTTTATTTTAAACGTACGTATATAAAGCAAAAAGTTTGATAAAAATCTTTTTTAAACGTAGTTATTTTATAAACGATTTATAAACAAATTCCATATTTTTTTGTATAAACTTTATGCGGAACCTAAAATAACTTTTAATCCAATTTATATAATCTTTCAAAATACGTAAATTTTTATTTTTTTTTTCTGCCGTTACATAAAAATATATTATCGCCTAATATAAAGCTTTACAAAAAATTATCAATACCTATTTATATTTACGGGCTTCTTCCGAAAGATTTTGCCAATCTAAACGTACCTTTAAAAAAGGCGTTATTATTTTAAAATCTGGCTTTTTCCGTAAAGAAATTTCCTTTATTTTCGTTAAAGCATACGCCAGGTATTCGGCCATCTTAAGGCCTTTTAATAATATTCCGCGGCAATAATTAAATAAATACTTTAAAAGCTTTAGCCCGTAATAACCTATCCTTAAATACCATAATACCTCCAACCCTAAAACTTAAGCTCTTAATTAACCTATTACTTTACTTACTTTTTTAATTACCGAAAAAGCGGCCTTTATATAATTTCTATTTTTAATTATATATTAACTTTCCTTCTTTTTTAAAATATATAACTTTTCGTAATCGTTTCGATACCTTACGTTATTATTAAGAATATTTTAATAATAACCCTTTTGCTTAAAAAGCTTATACGAAATAATATTATAATAAAAGCCCCGATAATAAGTTATTTCCTTTAATATTAAGCCTTTCTTTTTCTTACGTAAATTTTCTATATATATCGTAATATCCTTATATCTTAAAATTACTATTTTAATATTACTTACTAAAACAAAATATCCTTTCGGTACCTTTACGAATCTTTTAAATCGGGTTAAGTTATAAAATATATAAATAAAACTTTCTAAATCCAAAATCGCACAGTTTTTTAATAAATACTTATCCAGCACGTTAAATACTTTATGCAATATACCATTTATAAAACCTTTTAAGATTTTTTTCATTCCATCCGCTAACTATTATTACCTTTAACCCATTATAAATTCGAAATTTCCGAAAGTTTTCTTCCTAATCGCTTTAACCTCTTTACGAAATTTAACGTCGAAAACCATCCTTTTATTAAATACTCTTTTATTTTTCTTAAGGATTTTCCTTTCTAAAATATTAATTATACATCTACAGGTTAATATATTATATCCGTCATCTCCATACGTTCGGCAACCTCTTTTTTCTTTTTTAAAGTTACAACCCTTAACCTAAAAGTTGGTTTCTATCCGTTTACGCAATATTTCCGAAAACGAAACTTTATTAATAAATTAATCACTTTTTGCAACAAAACTTTTACCCCCGAAAATCGTAACGTAAACACCTCCTTTCGTAATCTTAACAAACAACTTTATTCTTTTCTGCCATAAAGGTATTTTTATTAGCATATGCGCTTCCTTACTAACGGTCCTATAAAACAGCTTATTAACTTTATCTCTAAATATAACCAGCCGTAACTAATCCGCGTACTACACCTTTAATAACGTTATTACGTTCGCGAAATTATCCACCTACTATAAACCGATTAATTTAAAAATATCATTTTTTACGGCGTTCGTTATAGTTACATTTTATTCCTTAAACCATTCGTAAAAATCCTTTAAATTAACGTATCTTCCTTTTTTTAAAATTCTCCAATATTTAACTTTCGCAAACTTTACCGTTTCGTTTACGTTCGTACCGGCGTACTGCTTTAAACTATTAATCCATTTACGTATCGGTTCGCTAACTCTCAGGCAAAGCAAATACAACTTCCTAACGAAACTATATATTATCGATTTTACAATAACGAAACTTTTTTGTTAAAAATCGTAACGTTACTTTTCGAACTGATATATTTAAAGGAAATTTTTATATTTCGTTATCTTATTTTTTTCGAAATTAGCTGGTAACTTTACGTCTTTATTAACGTTTCCAAACAAAAAGTAATTAAGTTCAGGCAGTAACGTTTCCTCCGATTCGGGATCAAATAACCTAACGATATTTTCGGGCGTACAACTAAGAAATTCTTCCTATTACGTATCCCATTCGCCTAATTTTTCGAGCTTCGCTTTTATAACCGTTCCTAGGTTATTACTTATCGTAATCCGTTTTAATTAACTATTTGGCACCTAATTTGCTAACAGTAAAAGGGGTTTCTAAGAGCAAATATAATAAATTTAAAAAACCTCGCAATCCGGGCTCATAATTGTTAAACAGCCTGAAACTACGAAATATAAGTATCCTCGTTTCAGTTTTATTCGTATATTGATGTTAATAATAATAACAGCTAACTGTCTTCTTCAAGGTCTCAGGGAATTAATCCCTCATACAAATTAGCTGTTACCCCTGTTTCCTCCACCCACTAGCGCGATAGACGGTCCGATTCCCTCCGACCTCACTCCACTGTATCCGACAAGTGCCAGGTCGCGCGGCGATAGAAGCATACGTAAGGGCAACGGTACTGATGCCGGTACAATACATATACATGCTGTAACCCCTTTGTTTTTGAGTACGGCGGGCAGACGGAGAAGAGTGTATTAGCCAAGGCTTACCGTCGCCATCCCCCACATGTTTTGTTCTCCGTACCAGCTCTAGCATGGTAATAGCACATGCTACGTTCAGATAGAAGAATAGTATGAGTAAGACTTTGGCCTGGATGATACTATCCAATTGAAGCCACGCAGCCCCAGATTGACGCAGATACTCCATCGATGGCATAGAGCTTAAGAGAAACCAATAATGATGCTGAAGAAACTTAGAAGTCGCACAAAGTGGTCATCAAGCTGTGCTGCCCGATGTCAAGTGTGTACTGAGAATAGTTGATCTGCCCTGATTCTTGCCCATATGGCCTACGTGGCCATTTCAGTGTATATAAGATACCATTTTGGCTGTGTCTAGGGCTAGATAATCATCTTTAATACATGTCTTTTGCCAACTTTGACATTTACACCTGAGTAAGGTCCAGAACTCTTATCGGCCAGTTAGGCTATTAGGCCGACGGGGCAAGAAGAGATTCTACTCGGACTTGGTTGCACTGGCGAGGTACGTACCGACTGTAGGTGCATTACCGGATATCCCTGCAACGATAATTTCCAGATTCCCGTCACGATGCATGAGTACGGACCCCGTGTGTCCACTTACCCCTGTTAATCTGCAGGTGTCCAGAGATCACGATGGCGGGGCCTACTGTCGATTTGTGCCAGATATAGGGGATATCAGTTGTGTTGTATTGCATGACTAGTTGCAGGTGCTCTAGAGCGCGTACCGCACTTTAATGTAATTTGTCCATGGAACATGTATGTTCCGATCAGAGGGAATCTTTCCGTATATAGGGTGCTAGCGCACCCCCTGCTAACTGACATACCCCCTTAACACCATGACTTGCCTCACTAAAATCAGGCCCTATTTTTGAGGTTGGGGCTGCGCCTGCGGCGCAGCCGTGGCTAGAGCCTTCGGCTCTAGAAGTACCTGTAAGGGTTAAATATATCAACTAAACCTCATTAAGAAAATTCTCTACAAAAATAACAAAACCTCAAAAATAAAGCCTGATAACGCGGTACAAAATATTAGGCGCAATGGCAACACTTCTATACAAATTTTAGAAAATTTATCTTAAAAATTCGTAAATATATTAACGATAAAAATATTAAATAAAATAAAATAAAATAAAATAAAATAAAATAAAATAAAATAAAATAAAATAAAATAAAATAAAATAAAATAAAATAAAA
>QJOA01000980.1:0-17284 GCA_004155915.1 Monosporascus sp. CRB-9-2
CCCCCCCCCCCCCCCCCCCCCCCCCCCCCCCCCCCCCCCCCCCCCCCCCCCCCCCCCCCCCCCCCCCCCCCCCCCCCCCCCCCCCCCCCCCCCGACTTACAACTTGGTTACTTAGGATACCCTTCTTAATATTACCACACGTGACTAGTTACCCCTTACTCAGAACTTCCATAGTACTTCTGCCTCATAAACCGTACGACTAGGTTTACATAGTTGGAGCTACCCCTGCCGTCACACGGGATGAGTCAGTAGGCACACCAGTGCCGAATACTCTATATTCCAAGAATTGAGCCCTTTCTGGGACATTACCTTGAACCTCTGTTACCTTCTAATGCCTTCAGGTCGGGACTGTGCTACTATGATCGATTATTGTGAAAGGGATAGACCTTGACCTGGCGGAACGGGAAGAATGAATAGCTCTAGGCTCTACCTAAAATGGCGTTCTACATTTTGCTCGGCATTCTCATGCCTCCATCAAGCCTCAGCACAGTCCCGTTGAGCATAATGTTTTCGATACAGTGACGGACTAGCTGAGCAAACTCCTCCGGCTTCCCCGCCCTCCGCGGGAACTCCATGGCTCCCTCCAAGCTGCGCTTGACCTTCGGGGACATCATGGCGGTCATCCGGGACTCGAACAAGCTGGGCGCAACGGTCACGACTCGGATGCCGTACCGGGCGAGGTCCCTCGTCATCGGCAGAGTCATGGCCGCCACCGCGCCCTTGCTAGCCGAGTACGAGACCTGCCCCTTCTGGCCGTCGAAAGCAGCCGACGAGGCTACCATGACCACGACGCCGCGCTCCCCGTCGTCCACGGGTTCACCCTTAGCGAGATGCACGAGACACTGCCGGACCAGGTCGATGGTTCCCCGCAGGTTGACGTTGACCACGAAGTCAAAATCGTCCATACTGAACGCGTCGCCGTTGCGGTCGAGGATCTGCAAATCGGGCGATTAGAACTTTTCTTCTACCCGGCCAGCACCGTCTTTTCCGTTGCGCCGCCACAAACAGCCACAAAAAGAGGGAAAGGAATAATGGACCCCACCGTAGCCGGCGTTGCAACCCCCGCCGCGGGGACCACACCGCCGAGTGGCTTGTTCGTTTCTCTGATCCAGTCGACGGTCCCCGCAACGGCCGCCGCGATGCTGTCCGTGTGCAGGACGTTGCACTCGAAGAAGCGGGCCGCGCCCTTTGGCAATCTCGCCACCAGCTCCGCACCGGCCTCCGAGTTCATGTCGAGGACCGCGACATTGCCGCCATTGGCGCAGATCTCCTCGGCGCAGGCTTGGCCGAGCCCGGATGCGCTACGCTCGGGGGCGCCGTCAACGTTAGCTTATCTGTGCATCGTTCGATTTATCGCATGCATGTATGCGATCTCTTTCTCTGTGGGTTGCCCAGAGTACAGAGAACATGGGTCTTCACGAGCGGGATACGCGCGCTCTCAGGCGTGCAGGCATGATGCTGATTTCGGGTTTGGGCTACTCTGCACTCCAGCCATTCGGGTTGCGTTGGGCGTGGAGCGACGCATGTGTGATGTGTGGAGAGAGAATTGTCTATGCATACCCGCCTGATATTACGAATGACCTGCCCTCAATCTTCATCTCGTGATAACGGCGGTTTGCGAATGGTGTAATCGATCGGGCTTGTAGGATTTACAGAAGTTGTCGTCACCTCACATCTGATAGCCCGCAGAGCCACGTCTTCTTTCGCCAGCGCCGAAAGACCCAGCGAGGCGACCACTTTGTATGGGCCTCGGCATCTTTGATTTTCGGCTATGTCGGTTAATACATACCTAGGTAACGTGGCATGTTACTAAAACGCGAAATACATATGTATGGTAGGGAGTAGATCATTATCCTTGATGCCTATAAGCGGATGCCACTGCCCTTATGCGTTTAAAGGAGGATTTTATCGATATCCCTTTCCCCTTCTTCCTGGTCTCTTATCGAATCTCTTTTCCTCTCCCCACCCCCCACACCCTCGACTTTCTCTCTCTCTCTCTCTCAAAGAGGAAGAACAAGTGGTACGATAGGGAGCAATGCATTTGCCATCCAGTCATTCCTCAAAAACTAACGCGGAAAAAAGGAGCTCTACAGCTGTACACGGACTAGTTCCAACGCGCCAAAATAGCGGTGACAATGTGTTTGATGGCTTATGGACGGGCCGTGATCCACATTGCCGCTACGCCCGGGCCTGCCAACTCACCGTTAGATCGGAGTGGAGCCTCCAGATGCCCATCGCAACCACTGACAGTGCGGCCGACGCATCTTGGTGGAGGTAGTGGAGTTTGGGCACCATCACCGCTGTCCACTTGATGGCATGCCGCACTTATGTATCTCGACGCTGACACGATCAACCTAGAGTCATGGGCTGGTCGCCTCACTCCCTGGGGCGAAGAGGGGGAGAGGGACCAGAGAGGCCGACTAGGTGTTCAATTAATTTTCGAAAACGGCCCAGCCTTTGCATTGACAATTTACTGCCACACCTATCGATGGATGTACGTATCCGTGTACGGGTGGTATGTATGTACGGAGGAGGGTAGTCGAGATGTTCTCAAAGTCTTAGGGGCCAGGATAATCTGAAACTATCCTCGCAATCTGTCCGCCTTTCGCGCTCGCTCGCTTTTCTGCGTTCCCGTTTTTCTTTTCTCACACCCTTCTCCCCCCACCTCTCTCTCCCCTGTCAGTGTCTGTCTCGTCAGAGATGGGGAACCGCGACCAACAAACTGTGAAGAGCGACTCGGGTTATGGGGACGATGCGTCGATATCTTCTCAGACTTCGAACCCAAATCATCCCCTCAGTAAGAAAACCCAAAATGGCTCGTAGTCGACCGTCCTCGATGATAAGCCTTAGCCAGGCATCGGATACTGATCGTGATCTTCTAGCGCGGAAGGGATATGAGATTGGGCCGGCGTCCAACCTCCAAGTAGGAGATGTGAGTGTCCTTCCCTCTGTGTCGACGACGGCGACGAGCATGTCGCTCCATGACTGAGTGTACTAAACGGGAATCGCCTCACAGGTCTTCGAGTTTCTCTGGGCCGACTCGCCCGAGTTCGAGTGGGAATGGAAATGTCTAGGATACACTCGCTTCATCGTCCTCCGCCATAGCGACACCTTTCCACATCACTGTGCTTGCATGTCAGTAAGCGACTCTCCTGTCTGAGTATCCCATCCACCCAGCCGTCCAAGGTGGTGGTCGATTTAATTGCCGCTGTTTCATGTTGTTTTCGGGTGTCGTCAGTGCGTCAAAAGTCAATTAGTCTAGCCACACCTTGCTGTTTAGCTGTCTATCCATCGGCCTTCTGATGATGACGCACCGTTCCCCGGTCTCGCCGACCAAGATAGATGGTCTTCGACGAGCTGTGCCGTCATCATCCGGAGCGGACTACATGGATTTCTTGAAATGGACACTCCCCGTCTCTCCGTCAAACCCCACATTGTTCCTGTTGGATCCGTGAGACTAACCACCAGCCTGTGCCACTAGACCGATATCCGTGGGCGGTAAACACGAGTTCGCCAAGCCGGGCATCGACTGCTTCCAGCAGGGGTTCGTATTTGCGAACGGGGATCGCAACCCTGGGTGCGAGCAGCCGGGCGGGGGCCCGAAGCTGCCGTACTCGCCCGTGGGTATCGAGCTGCGGCCCGGCCGCCTGCGCGTCAAGGAGGACTCGCGCGCCAACTACGCCGACATCGTCGAGGTCGACCACGACGCCCAGGTCATGGTCATCGGCGACGTGTCCATGTACTTCGACCGAGTGCGCCGCAACGTCAACCGTGCCTACATGCGTCAGATCCTGAAGCGCGCCCTCGAAGAGTACCGCCGCAACGGAAAGGTCTGCGCCGACGGGCCCGAGCCGGACCCCGCCGCCTCCACCGTCTCCTCCGGCATCGCCTCCGCCATGACCCCAGGCGGCCACCAGTCCTACGACACGGCCGGCAGCTACCAGGGCTACGAGCGCCAGCAACCCAGCGATACCACTAGCACCTACCAGGGCTACGAGCAACAGGACGCCGTCGGCCACCACCAGCACTACAATACGGGTAACGCCTACCAGGCCTACGAGCGCCAGACCCCGGGAGGCTACCAGCACTACGACGCGGCCGGCAGCTACTTCGGCCACGATCGCCAGGGGTCGGCCGCCGGCGCGCTGCTGGCTGACCGGTCCGACAGCGAGGGCGAAACGGAGCGGGCGCCGCTGGCCGCCGCGCCGAGACGACCCCGATCGCCCAGGCTGCCGCTCGGCGGTGACCCGGAGTCCTCGAACCCGCGCGCCAGCAGGATAGCGGTGGACAGGCGGGAGTCGAGCCTCTCTATCAGCGGCAGCAGGAGCAGCGGCAGGCAGTCGCCGCGGACCGAGACCCACCGGCCTATGCGCGGGGTCCAGGGAGCGGGCGCCGGCACCTCCATCCCCCACATCCCGGTGCCGATGCCCCCGGTGCCGCAAACCGACCACAACGACTACGACCTGAGGTCCATGCACAACGTCGCGATGGCGGGTCTGAAATGATGGATGATGAGAAAGAAACGAACTAATGAATGAAAATGAGATGAAACGAGACGAATGGAAAGAGATGAAATGAAATAAACAGAAAGAAATGGGGCGGCCAGGATGGAGAAAGAAAGCCGGAAAGGGTTATTTTATACGCCTTTTCTTTTTTTCTTCCTTTTTCTCCCTCTCCAGATTGTAGGAGGAGGAACATCCATCTTCCGCATCCCCCGCTGGGCTTGGGCGTATGGCGTAAGCTGGTTTGGTGGCAGACGGCAACAGGGATGTGGGGTTGTTTTGCTACCTACCCAGACAAGAACCCCAGGGACCACAACGACCTGGGGGATATGTTTTTGCATTTTTTGCATCATCAGATCTTCCTCTTCTCCGTAACGACTATCACGACCTACATACCTATACAAACCAAATCTGCGCTCAAGGGAGTCACTCACGATTAATAGAAAGGCTGGTTTCAACTCCCGCATTACGTTCCACACTGCTGTTGTTAGGAGGAATCGGGGTGCCTGTTCATTTAATATATGACAGCGATGACGAGCTGGGACTTGATAGGATTTGTCTCTGTTTGGTGTTCACTTATCTGAGTGAACTCTTGTGTAATACTCGCACTCAATATCCGCATTAATGAATGGCATAGATGATAGAACCTCACAAAGCATGATATTGTGAATACTGCTTATTATGCGCCTTTATGTGCTTGGGGACTACGACTGCATCACCATCGTCCTGATAGCCGACATACAAGAAACCATAAGCGTCGAAATTTCTTCCATCCTAACCGTTACCTTCACCTCCACACACATTCACCACCGACCGCTCGCAAAGCCCGAGTCCCCCAGAATACGTGGGACTGGGAACCTGCGTCGAGCGGTCCCTTAGCCAGCCGCCCTGGATCATCCGGAACCGTCCGTCAGCCATCAAAGGAGACGCCGTCAGCCGTCAAAGGAGAAGCGGCGGCGGACGGGAGAACGCTCCCGAAGATGGCGGCGTATGGTCGCCTTAGGGGAGCGCTCTCGCTCGCGCTGGTATCGAGCGTACAGACGATCGATGGCAGCCTGGGGTGAGCGAGGGCGAATCTGCTCAGGTTGACAAGGACGATTAGCTGTCTCATGCAGTTTGCTGCCTAGGGCAAAGCCCTCCAAGAATGCCCGCGACGCCAACGGGTCCGTCAAGACAAATGAACTCGGGCCATTGCCAGACCCCTCATACAGGGCCTGGATTCGACTGACAAGATGACTCGCTTCAGATCGCCAGGTATAGGGGTCCGCCATATAGTGGTTACGGATAGGATCGGTCCCTTGAGAGGTCGCGGAGTGGCTGCGACGATCGTCGCGAGGCTTACTCTTGACTTGACCGCCGTAACGACCACTTTGGGGCGCCTCATTCTTGGGACTATCCCATGCGGATGCCTTCGCGGCCTTCTCGGCCGCCTTGACGGCGGGGTCGGGGCATGGAAACTTCTTAACCTCAGCGACTGCGCGCTTGGCGAGAGACTGCTTGGCCTCGAGAGCCGTGCCAAAAGTTCGACTGTCGTGCAAGGTGATACCATTGAGGTTGACGGAGCACATGTAGCGGCCGTCACGGGTAACCCATTCAGTGAACTGGGGGTTGAAACGACGCTTCTGACATTCCGTGCTCAGGATGGCAGTGCTGGAAGGGGCCGAAGGGCGCCAGTTGTCGCTGGCATTGGCAACACTTCCAGTACCATTGCCACTGCCATCGGGCTTGGCGCCCTCGGTCTTGACCTGAGCGGGCATGGGTAGAAGGCGGCTCAGACCCGGGGCAAGAGGGTAGACTGTAGAGAGAGCTGTAGAGGCAGGACGGCTCGGCACAGAAGAGCCGGTAGCTGGGTTCCCTTAGTCAGCTAGGTTCTGATCAAATGACGGGGAAAGCGA
Organism: Monosporascus sp. CRB-9-2; assembly: GCA_004155915.1. Lineage (NCBI taxonomy): Eukaryota > Fungi > Ascomycota > Sordariomycetes > Xylariales > Monosporascus > Monosporascus sp. CRB-9-2. Next base: position 6,398 of record QJOA01000980.1, read on the forward strand.
TAAGGAAATGAATGTAAGGTGAATGTGCCATACAATAACGGGTCATCGAGGTAAGAGGGGCGCGGCCGGGGGCTGGTGTTGGTGCCATCGCATAACTTGCGAGGGGACCCGAATTCGATGTGAACCCAGGCGCATTCATCATCATCTGACGAAAGCGGTCTTGCCCAGAGCCTTTCTCTGGACTAGGTCCTTTGGACGGGCGACTGTTGTCCAACTCGGGAGCTACGATGACAGTACTCGCTGAAGATGACGGGGTCAGTGACCGCGATCTTGGGGATGAGGCGGTGGCTAAGGATGACAGACCAGTAGCCGTGGGACTGTTGTTGTTGTTTTTATCAATCGCGGAGGAGGTAGATCCTGCACGAAGACAGCACGTTTTAGTGGGGGATCCCAAGATTCTATAAGAAGATATGAAGCAGGAGAAGGGGAAGATCTTCGGAGGTGAAGTGGAAGTGAAGATGCATACCCCCGCGTATGTTCTCCTTGTCAGCTTCATTCATAGAAGGGTTAGTACCCTCCTTCTCGACCATATCCATCACGGCCATACTGAGTTGAATGCGAGTAGGGAAAGGATCTTGAGAGACGAAGAAATGAAGCAGTGGTTGTCAGCTGAATTGTGACTTGGCCTGTAGGTGGATGAAGAGGGTTATGGGGTGGAAGGGTGAGAAAATATACGAATAATAAATACCTTTCTGTCTCCTGATCTTGGAAAATCTGGATTCCCTAACAAATCCTTTTTGAGATCTAATACGACCAAGAGAGGGCAGGTACCTTCAGTGTTTCTACTGAATCGTGAAGCAAGCACAACTAGCTCCAGTGATTTATAGCGATGGTGTCGCTGTCCGTTTCATTGTTGCTGACGTTGGAAGGTACAGTTTTGATTACCTAAGGCATCAATTCCTGCCCATGTTGTTTGCACCTGCCTCTAACCAGTTCCTTCCTCATCCGGCAATCGTATCTAATTCCAGAATTTTTTGGCTGCCATTGGTCCTTCAAGAGATACAGCCGACAGCTGGCAGGCGTCCATAACAATGACGTTGATACTCGTATATGTTAAAATATGCTTGACCGTCGGTACTTGTTTCCGAGCGCATGTCTGTAGGACACTTACGGGAATTGAGTTTGACCTCTGTGTTTCATTCACAAAGACCTGCAAAGTGTATCAAAACGATCGTCCGGAGTCGAATCAGGGGGTGCTATCCCCACAGATGAATGCCCAGACTGCTTTCTGCCAATTCAGGAACGCCTCAGGGGGCATATGAGGCCGACTTCATGTTGAACCAGACTCTGTTGAATGATATTAGATGAATTACTGCGTCGTAGGTCATTGAGTAAATCAGTGAACACATTAGAGATTGTCGACTCGCCATCTTTGAATTCATCTTGCCGTAACTACCTAGATGCCTACGCATGATCGTTTCGAACAGGTCAACGCTAATGTCGTTAACGGTTGACTTGCACATATATCAGTAACCATTGTCTTTGAAAACAGTCGTCAGCGCTTCACCCCTTTCCCACCGCAGGATATTCTCGACCTGCTGCTTGTACCACATATCCATGGTCTCTTCCTCGACGTAACCCATGTGAGGCGTCAGGAGCACTCGGGCCCTCCCTTCCTCGCCCCACCTAGTTGTCCGCCACTCGCTGCTCAGCGGCAACGGCTCTATATTAAAGACATCCAGGGCTACCCCGCGAATACTCCCCTTCTTCGCTACGTCGAGTAGGTCCTCGTCCACGACGATCGGGCCGCGCGAGGTGTTGACGAAGAGTGCCGACTTCTTCATGCGTCCTAGATCGTCGGCGTTGATCAGGCCGCGCGAGCGATCCGACAGGACGAGGTGGACGCTGACGACGTCGGCGGAGGCGAACAGCTCCTCGCGGCCCACGGCCCTGAACGTCTTCTGGCCGTCCTCGGCGTCCTCAACGGGCAGGCCCGCCGCCGCGGCCTTCGCGTCCGCGGCCTCCTGCGTCAGATTCGGGCTCCAGGCGACGATCTTCATATTAAAGGCGACCCGCATGATGCGCGCGACCGAGGCGCCGAGCCTGCCGAGCCCGACGGTGCCGAACACTTTGCCGGACAGCCCCGTCGCGCACGCGGTCTGCCAGCTGCCGGCCTTGACCGCGGCGTCGTCGCGCGCGATGTTGCGCGCGAGGCCGAGGATCAGCGCGACGCAGTGCTGCGTTGTGCCGTCCGGGCCCGGCGACCCTCCTCCGCCCGCGGTCCCGGCCACGGTGACGCTGCGCGCACGACACGCCTGCACGTCGATCGACGCATTGCGCGGGCCTGTGGTAAGTAGCAGCTTGAGATTCGGCAGCCTGAAGACGAGGCCCTCCGGGAACGGCGTCCGCTCCCTCATGGAACCTGAAGATTTATCCCTTGTCAACAATTCAGCCAGCTCGCGCGTATGGCATGTCTAGACGCACATATGATGCCGAAGGGCTCTAGCCTCTTGACCAACGCATCCTTGGCCTCTTGCGGTGTGTCGGGGTGATTGTAAGGGAGAAGCGTGTCGGTGAACGTCGTAACATCATATCCGGAGCGCCGTAGCTCGTCAAAGTTGGGTTTCGAGAGCTCTTGGTAATCATCAAGGACTGCGATCTTGAGCTTCGCCATGATGATACTGCCGATGGTTTCACTTCGAACTGCTACTGGCGTGCTTTCTGGATTCTAGAAAGAAAGTGATGAGTATCGCATTGCAAGTAGCGGCATTGTCGGGGCTGCACGGATGAAATACTGTGTAATACCTAGGTACCCGTTAAAGAGGGGTTCCGCTTGCCTCCAACGTCCGGCAATGACCCTTGAGGATCATCGGCTCCACTCGGCTTTGCAACGGAGAGAGAGCCGTTTTCGTGATTTAGGAGGGGTAAGCACTCATCAGAGTCGGATAACACGGTGCATTACAAGATGACATACGATGCAAGACAGCTCCCTATAACGATTAAGTCTGCAGCAAACTCATTTAGCAACATTATCACTCTCGACAGGATACTTCTCGGATTCCGAATGTCGTTTTCGCACGGTCCTCGCGCCAGAAGTTCACGAACGCACAGATTTCGTGGCCAACGCGTTTACTCTGCCAAGATGACTCTGCTTGAAACGGTCATAGGCACGGGGTCCAGCGGAACAAGAACTCAATTTCTGCAGGTGAGGTTCTATATCTAGAATTGTAAATAACCAAAATCACAGAGTACACTCAACCGCCACGCCTTGCCGGGTATTCTCCCAGCTATGGTGCAAACTCGAAACATGTGTGCCGCAGCAGCCTAAGCAGCTTACACGAACGACTTGACAACCTCGAAGACCTCTGCCTCGCTCATTTCCTTTATCCCGAGGAGTTCGTTATCCGTCTTACCGGTGAAGTTTCCACCGTATGCCGGATCCAGGATAGCGCGGTAAAGATAAGGCACAAAGGTCTGCATGCTATAGTCGCCCTTTGCCAGTTTCGCGTCCGCTTCTGCGGTCAGGTCGTCCAGCTTGGCGTGCACGACGTCCCAAGACCTGTTTGGTGCAGCCTTCTTGGCCATCTCGAGAAGCTGATTCTGTGTGACGACAGCATCCTGGATGTGCACCCCCCTGTTCTTAGTTTCCTCAAGGTGGCCGAAGACGCCGATGACGGCGTCAGCGACGGTGGAGAGAGTGGTTGTGCTGAAAGGCTTGTTTCCGCCGTCGATGATAGTCGGCTTGTCGCCAGACACGTCCAAGATGAACTTGTGCTTCAGGCCCCAGTCGAGAAACGCGCTATTGTAAACTAGGGTGTATGCGATACCTGTAGTCTTGGCCTTCTCTATGAGATACTCCTGCACGGCAATCTTGTGGCCATAGACGGGAAGCTTGCGGGCATTCGGGTTGTCGAGATCACACCCGAACTCTGATGGGATAAAGCGCTTCACGCCTGTAGCGACGGCCGCGTCAATCAGAGTCTTCTGGCTTTCGAGGCCACCACTGGAAACCGTCGATACAAGTGCGTCTTGGCCGGTTAGGGCTGACTTGAGCGAATCGAGGGAATCAAAGTCAACCTCGACGACCTCAGTTCCAGCGGGGAACTTGGAGCTAGAACCGACGCGCTTGAGGACCCTGACATGGAATTTCCCACAAGCAACGAGCTTCTCAAAAACAACGGAGCCAAGGCTGCCAGAGGCGCCAATGATCGCAACGGTCTTGATGTTGGACATGGTGACGTCTGAATTGGTGTTAATGAGGCGTGTCAAAGATAGTTTCGCGATATGGACCTTGTTTTATGGTGGGATCGGCTAGATTGAAGTGGGTGGGACTTATAATGATGGATAGATTGACTTGTGCTGAGGAGATTGGGTCTGAGTCTAAGAATTTTGCTTGGGTGGTCGTACATGGTATATATAGAGAAATCGAGCACACCTAGAGGCCATCTTTCGCATTCCGTCAGTTACGCGATCTTGAATTGAGATTGACTAATTGAGCAGCGCGAGTCATAGGATGCGAAGACGACTCGAAATGCAGCCATGTTCCTTGAGGAATTTGGTCGAGTGGGATACAGAGCGGGATGCCGGATGGACCCAATAGTGGGACCTATACTTCGTAGTGGCTATGGTGATTGGTCGAATGACACATGCTGAAGTAAAGGGGCTTGTGTAATCAGCATTCCATCCCACCCTTAGCCGAGATTTCCGCCGGGTGAGACTTTCGACCCATACGTTCTTCGTACAGCTTATTAGAACGCCCTCATCCCACCTTGAACCGGCTGCTTTGTCGTTACTAAGATGTCCCCTTGATATCCCACCAGAGTTATATGGCGATTGCGTTGCTGGGGTTCACATGCATCCATTGCCCCTGAATTCGCCACGGACGCCAAGCCGCCACGAGAGAAGACTTGGCTGTGAGAAGGTTCTAACAATGCCCGACACAGAAAAGAGAAGTAAGTCTACGTGGGATACGCGGTACCGCTGTATTGTTATATTAATAATGGTATCGGAGACCGCCCAGTTAACTCCTTAGTAGTTCTTGGAACGAATGCGAAGAACCGGACAGGTGCAGGTCACCAAGCCCGTCATTTATGTCATTGCGGAAAAGAATTCATCAGGAAAGAACATTTGCGGCGTCATCAAGCTACCCATAGCCGGCATACTCACACTTGCCATGTCTGCCAACGCGCTTTTAGTCGCAGGTGAGCGGGATAACCCGATACACAACCCCTTAAACATACGTGTAGACCCGAGACCTAACTCACGCCTTAGTGACCTCCTGAAACGCCACATAAATCGGCATGAGACAGCTGTACTCCCTGTCACGCGCAGTGCTCGGGCTTGTGATAGTTGTCATGCAAGCAAGTCGAAATGCTCGGGAGCCGCTCCGTGTTCTCTGTGCACAAAGCGTGACATTAGTTGCACATTCAGTGATACGCGCGGGAAAGCTTCTCGGAAAGAACCACTTGAGACAGGCGAGGACGAGAGTCCTCCTGTCACACATTCATCTCATTCAGATACCGGCTCCACGTCTCGCTATCCTCTCGGTAGCCAGCAAGTTGCGGATGGGAACAAACATACATCTTCCCGCAACGCCTGGTTCTTCCAGAATTTGACCATCAAAACCGCACCTAAAAATGCCGAGGTAAACATAGAGGTGCGGCACAAGGAGCACCCTACCACACAGCAAGAGAGCCAGGGAAATCTGCCTTCAGAGGTCGGAATGGCGGTTCTCACCCGAGCAATTGAGTCAGGGGAGATACCCTGCCTGGAACACATACACGAAGTGCCTTTAGGGTTTGGAATGTGGGCATCGGCCTGCTGTGCCTCATATTTCGAAAAGTTTCACCTTCATTGGCATGTGATGCACAGGGCCTCCTTTGACACCCACAAGGCGCCTCTTATCCTCACCACAACGGTAATCCTCATCGGCGCATGGCTGAAAGAGCCAAAAGAGTCAAGATCACTTCTTTTCGAGACACACAAGCTCTTAGTCGATCGACTTTTCGCACAGATGGTATGTGCCCTTTCCGTTGGGAAGATACCAGCTAATCTAGGCAGAGTACACCCAGAGAAGCTGCCTGTGTGAAGGCCTGGGCTATAGACCTGTATCGGGCGATCCTTTTACATATCATTTTTGCGCTCCATAGTAAAGTGGGTACATGACCATCCTCTGCCGGCCTCATGAAGCAACTCACGTCCCTGCAGAATGATGACATCCTATCACGAGGAAGACTACTGTGCGGTTTGTTTGCATCTCTCCTGCGAGAGGCTGGGATGTTCAGCTCCGAAGTCTTGAATTACCAAGCACGTGTCCATTTTCCAGGCACATTTTTACCATACATGCAACAGATTCACGAATATCCCAGAAGGTTTGTCCTTTAACCTAGCTATTCAGAGCAGAGCAAGATCATCTACTAATGTTTTCATGGTAAGGATTGCGAGCTGTATGCTAAAAGCTGATGCTTATGCATCCCTTCTCTGTGGGCAACCGCCCAACATCCACTGCGAAGAACTAGACGTCTCTCTACCTTCGACATTTGCCTTGTCCAACTCCAATGGGCTTGGGGTTACTTATGAGCGTACACTTCAAGAACCCACCGGCCGAGCCTACTGCAAGTTGTTAGCGATGGCGAGCAACTCCGAGCAGTCCATGCCGTGTGTGCTTCTCGTCGAAGATATTCAAATTGGTCTATGCGGAGCACTGCGAAGCGTATGGAAGCATAACCGGCTATGCCGTAGCGGAGTGGTCGGGCTGCACCCGACAGCTGACACCTCAGAATCAATATCGTCTCAACTAGACGCATGGAAGATGGAGCTAGATAAAATCCTAGTTCAGTGCACCATGCAATCGAAACAAGAGTCGCCTGGCCTCCCCCTACGAGCGTATCTCGGATTCGAGGACGAAAGCGACCCTGGCTGGAAAACAATCGCGTTGGGCAGAGTTAAGGCCGTAACAATGGAAACAGCGATCCTCTATCACTTCCTCAGTCTACATCTATACATCAGCAGACACGCCGAACTCGCTGAGCTTCTCTTACCTAACCCAGGTGGAGCGTCGATTAGACCTCCACCACGGGACGACTGGGTGTCTCGTTGGAAGCAGTCAAAGGACGCTAGGAAGGCCCTCTCCCACGCAGTGGCCGTAACTCGGACCCTAGAATCTGCGCTGTTAGGCACGACGGACTCACCCTTGCCCTCTCCTATCACGTCCCTTGCCTTTTTGATTAGCCGGAGCATCCTAACTATCTGGAGCGCGTCCGTCGAAGGGACATGTACTTGCAACGTCGAAGAAGAGCATATCGATATCGACTTGAACTCCGAGGGTCTGTATCGTGGCTCGGAGCTCCAGGGGTGGTTTGAAAACGGCGGACCAGCCAAGGTGAAAGGAAATCCGTTCTGCAAGTGTGCTGGAGACCTGTGGTTTCTGAGGCTCGAAGCTCTTCTATTCTAGTGTTGGAGGCCAAACCACGTTCATCCGGCCAAATGGTACATGTCCCAGAAATATTATCCTTGTACGTCTCTCGGATAACGCATGATGAATCCCTGTACGCGCCAAAGCATGTTGCTGTTTTATTGCGCAGGTCCAGCGACCGCAGCCAGCAGCCTCGAGAACTTGGAAGACTTGTTCCGGATTTGAGCTCCTATCTCGTTTATTAGACTGCACAAAGCTAACATTCCTGGTTTAGATAGGGGTAGACAACAGGAGTGACTATTCCATTACTGTTAATGTGTATTATTTTCGAGTTACGCCGTTCAACCGGAGTCTACATAAGTTGGGCACATTCGCAAGGAAGCCGAAGGAACACGAAATATCGACGGAAACCAATGGTCTCAGAAATGACGTATCTGCGGTCGCCTACAGCATTGGACTCCCTATCGCCCCTGGGCAACATCGCATCACACTACCTCGGTAGCAGGGACCCTTCGATTCGCACGCAGCCTGTTCTCTAGGGAATCAAATCGGCTTGTCAGTGCGTGGAGGTCGCCAGCGTCAACATCCCTTTACGGCAATCTACAAAACTAACGCATGGCAGAGCCTACCAAACCAATTCGCTGTGCGTACACCTCGTGGCAGTCGCTCGGAGGGATTGGATCTTGGACGCACCCGTCTGGCGTATTTATTCTCTACTTAGCCCACACCCCAACCATCTCGTCGCATCAACGTGAATACTCTGGGGAGTTGTGATACAGAAACGCGACAAGCACTCGACTGGGCGTAATGCAATATCGGACATGCGGCACGGAGTCTCTGCTGACGCATCCCAGCCCACCATTCCGTTCTCGGTTCTGCCATACCCGACCGCCTTGACGAGCTCTCCGTTTTGCCTACCATATACGGCGACCCGGACAACCGTCGAGGAAAACAGAAGCGGTCGAAGACCCCGGGCGCCTCATGTCAGCTAGCTGGGGGGTGCGTAACGTACCCATATACGGAATAGTTACTGTCAGATATAGGGGACATCAGTTATGTAGTTGTATTCAGCTGGTTACGTATGTTATAGCACGCGTACAACCAGTTTTTGTCCCTCCATCAAAGACCTAGTTGTGGCATCTTTCATCTTCTCGTTTCCATGCTTTCGATTTTCTTCTTGCCATCAGGGAAGCTTGCAACGTGAACGGGAGCAGTAATGTGGACAATGCAGGGGAACGTTTAGCAATGGCGAGAGTTAAAAAATGCTCATCCGGAGAATCGAACTCCGACCCCATGCTTGGAAGGCATGGATCCTAACCTAGAAAGTGTGAATAATCGGAATTTTCTTTTTTTCGGAACGCGGCTCTTACCATTAGACCAAATGAGCTCTCATGATGGGTGATGGCGATTGTGGAATATACCCTATGTGAGCTGATCCACCGACTCCGACCCCACCCTTGAAAGGTGGATCCTAAAATTAGCCATGGTTTTCGGCGACGGAAAATCGACTATTTCTGTTCATATCCTATAAGACTCAAGCTAACACTCAGGTCCGAGTGCCCTCTCAAGCCTTTCACTGAGCCCAAGTGTTGAAACTATTTTACATAACAAGTTGCATTATTTCACCGTGTGACCCGCCCTCTGCAACTTTCGTCACAGTTCCTTTGGCAATCGATCCGACCCATGACCAACGAGGTTTCTAATCCGTCGACGGAGATACCCAACCCTGCCACCGTCAGTAGCTAACCTTCCACGATGCCGAAGATCCGGCTGCTTTTGAATACTTCGTACACAGGATTTCTATGCGTGGATGTTCTGGGGATGCTTTCGACGGAGGTATAAAGGGCCCTGTTATATATGGCCCAAGGGTCAGGGACATATTACTGCAGAGAAATATAGCAGGGTGATACTTCCCATGGTGAAGGAATTCATGAATCGTTTTCCCGATATACCCATTTTCCAGCATGACGGCAGCCCGGTCCATTAAGCCCAACGTACCTTCGAAGAGCTTGACGCCCTTGAAATATATACCCTCGAATGGCCTCCTGATAGCCCTGATTTGAATCCCATCGAAAACGTATAGGTTTAGATGAAGTCGTATTTAGAAAATAAGTACGATTTGCAAGCCCTAACGGAACAATAGCTGTATATAGCGATTTTTAAGGCCTGGTACGCCGTTCCTGAAGATTTTCTGATTTCGTTAACTTTGGTATAATGGGATAGGATAAAGGGTTGCTTTGAAAGTGATAGGAAACAGCAGAGGAATTAATGGAGGTATTTCTGCATACGAAATGTATGGGAATATACATGCTAGCTGTTTAGGGAATCTGGTTTGGGGGGGGGGGGTGGAGGTAACTAACAAAAAATACCCCTGAGAGTTGTATTTATTTATTTTTGGCATTCAATTTATTCGATCTGAATCTCCTCAGAAGTAGCATTGAATGATTCTCCATAACCATCGATTACTCAAAATGGGATAACATGGACACGGATTCAGAACCAGAAATTTCGCCTTCATCAGTTGCGCCCCAAGCTCCCGCTCCAGCAGCCCCACAACCAGGACCAGGTGCACCAGCTAGAGGGGTGCCCCCACTTCCTGAATTTACCCACTTCCTGAATTAGGATTTCCCTCCTTCAACACCTACTCCTTATATCAATAATTTACAATATCTCAACCCATATAACGTTTCTGAAGCTGAAATTTGAAATAGGGCCTAATAAAGAGCATCAAATTAAAAAGGCTTTAGCAGAAGTTGCGGCGGGCTTTCAGCAAAAAGCAATAGCTACCAAATAGGGTATGGTTAAAAGTACCCTTTCTACGAGGAAGAAAAAAGCCTAACCTCATTCCAAAGCGCATTAACATTAACAAATCCTTAGCCCTCTACAAAAAGACAAACTCGCGAAATGGATAATAAACGAGGAATATAGTAAAAGGATGCCGTTCGACTTCGAAATACGTTAAATAACGGAATTAATTAACTAGGCAAATAAAAACAGTTATTCCTTTAGGAAACATTAGGTTAAACGCTTTATTAACCGCTACTTAGCGTTACGCGATAAGTTGCAAAACTTTTTCGAAACCTTTCGTGTATCTTTTAAGTTTCCTGATAAAATTTAAAGCTTTTAACGGCGTTTCAAAACCCTTATCCGCAAGCTGAATATTAAGGCCAAAAATATTGTAAATATGGACGAAATAAGCGTACGAAAGGGCGAAACGAAAAAGGAAAAAGTAATTAAAAACGCTTTTACGAAACGTAAGTCTCGAAAAGTCTTTAAAATGATAGCTTGGGTAACGATAATCGAGGTTATTACGGTTGTCGGGCGACGCTTTACGCCTGCATGTGACGGCTATGGGCTTAACCAACTATTAAACCTAGTCGTACGGTTTATGTTGGTAGTGGTATTGTGGGAATCTGAGCAATAAAAGGATAGTTACGTCTGGTAATAGCAGATAACCGTAGGTGATCTGGGTAACCAATTGTTATTGTAAGCTGGTGCTATCTAAGTTATGGAAATAATAAGCGTATATATAT
>QJOA01000981.1:0-17278 GCA_004155915.1 Monosporascus sp. CRB-9-2
GTCGAATAATTATTAAATTATTTATCAAATTTTTTTTAAGATTTCGAAATATAAATGATTTAATAAAAAATAATTATATTAAACGTATAAAATAAAAATATTAAAAAAGTTAACGATATATAAAATTTAACGAACAATTTAAAAAATATTTTTAATAACGTTTTTAATAATTAAATTATAAGGTTGAAAATAATTTACCGGAAATAAAATAATTTTAATATGTTAAAATATTACGAAATAATAACGTAATTTAAAGTTTATATTTCCATATAATTTAGAAAAATTTAGCCGGAAATTATTTAAAACGTATTTGGAATTACGTTCGGCAATATAAACGATTCGAATTCCGAAATAAATAACGGTGTATTAAATATTAACAAAATATAAAATTAATTACTTGATATTTTTATAAAAAAAAATCGAAATCGGGATAATAAATTAACGAAATTAAAATAAAAACGCGTTATTAGCGACGAAAATTTTATTAGATTTATTTATTAAATATATTTAAAATTTTTACGAATTAATAATTTATTAATTTATCTTTAAAAAATAAAATATTTATATATTAAGAATTTAACGCAATTTCGATACAATTAATTAAAAACCGTATTAATACCGTCGTAAATTTAAAAAAAAAAAATAAACTTTAAAATATTACTTAAAAAGTTCGATTAATTAAAACATAAAATAAATATTATTAAAGTTATATTTTTAATATTTTATATAACCTTTAAAACGATTATTTATTTTTTAAAAAACCTTTTTATTTTCGATTTAAGAACAATTTTTGATATTTTTAATTAAATTAATAAAACTTTAAATGTTAAATTAATATTTTTTAATATGTCGGCAATTGGTGCTTTTAAGTGCTGCAGGCTGGTGGGCTTTGTTCAGGCTAGGCAGCAAAATGCTGCCTGGGACAGCCTTTGTTCATCGATAATTCTTTATTACCTAATCGTGTATGTAAGAGCAATTATTTACAGATTAGATTTTTTTTTTAGAACTTAAAAAATTAATATAATGTAATTACGCCAAATTCTTATATTTAATTATTATAACTGTTAATATTATAACATTTTTCAATTAATTAACAACCGTAATACGTTATACGAAATGATTAATTACAAATAAAAAATTAAATAAAAAATTAAAAAATTAAAAAAAAGATTGTTTAATTAACGATTTAAAATAAAATTAAATAGCAGTTAACGATAGCAAGTAGGTATATAAACGAATTTATTTTTTTATTTTTATTTATTTTTATTTTTATTTTTATTTTTTATTTTTATTTTTATTTTTTATTTTTATTTTTTTACCTAAATTCTTTTCTAATTAAAAGATTTTATTAAACGAAAAGTTTTTTAACGAAAAAAAAATAAAAATAGGAAATATTCTTAATAAAAAACGTTTTATTATTTTAATAGCCGTTAAGAACCTTTATTTAAAGATAATAATCCGAAATTAATTTAAATAAGCTCTATATACTTTTAAGTAATAATATAAATAATATTAAACGTAACGTTAAGGCGCAAGAAATGAGATATTAATAAGTCGAAAATAATATTAAGCAATTAAAGTTTTAAAGCGAAAAATATAACGATATAATAAAGCAAATAAATAATATAATAATATAGGTATTAAATACGTTTTATTTTAAAATACGGAACTTTAAAAGCTTATATAATATAAGTATATAACCGAAGGCATTATAAAGCGTTCCGTTTAAAGTTAAGACGAATAACTTTAAAAAAATATTTATCGTATTAAAAAGCGATAAAAAAAAAATTAACCCCTTAAAAAGAGGCGAAATAAAACTTAGAAAATAGTTTATTAAAAAACTTAACCTTCTAAAAAAAAAAGAAGTAAAAAAGTAAAGTTACCGTTTTAAAAAAGGGAATAATATACGGAAACTTTAATAATTTAAATAATTCCTTGTTTTTATCTTTTTTTTTCGAACTTTTTTAAAGTTCCTTCGAAAAAGAAGAAGAACCGTTATAACTTCATTAATAATTCCTTCGGTTTTAATAACTTAAATAACTTTAACGAATTAAATATCTATTTAAAGAAATAAAAAAGGAACTTTAAAAAGTTTAATAACGATTCGAAGTTCCGTTAAAAACGTATCGATTTTTTTTTAAATAAAAAGAATTATTTATTAAGTTAGGTTAATTAAAAGTTATAAAATAACGCTTTTAATTCTATATTAAAAGAAATTTAATAATAAGGAGGATATGAAATTAAAGTAAAAAAATTAATTACGTTTAACGAAAGTTATTATCAAAATCTACAAAAAAAGGCCCTTTAAGTTAATTATAAATATAAAAAAAAAATAAAGATATTAAAGATTTTACGGAAAATTTATATAATGATAATAAGGCCCGGCAAAGATTTTCCAAAAATTTTTTTAGTAAGATTATATATAATAAAGAAAATTTTATATAATCTATTATTAAGATTTAAAAGTTATTGCGAAAAGTAAAAAGTTATAACATAAAGTTTAAAACCAAAAAGTATATTACGATATTTATTATTATTATAAAAAACCGTATTAATAATTAATACAAAATGATATAATTAATACTTAAATAAACGGAATACTCCTTTTAATAACTGATCGACGATTTTAATAACAAATTTTTTAACTATATTAATAAAAAGAAAAAATAACGAACGGTCTTATAATAGATAAAAGGGCAAGGAAAATAATAATAACTTCCGCAATAATAAGCCCATATAAACAAAAATAAGAAGTTATTTTACTTTAACTATAGCAAATACGAACATCTAGTAAAAGATTACTTTAAGCCCTAAAAAAAGAAAATTAACAAAGGTAAAAAAAGCAAGCAAAGCCGAAATAGAGGCAAAAATCAGGGTAATAATAATAACCAAAAATAACAGCTTTCGCAATACCTACGGCAATAACTGTAACGGTGGATAAAGCAAAAAGCAATTTATTTTTAAAAACCGGGAAAACTTATACCGTTTCAATAAAGAAACATTTAACGCTTATGTTAATAAACAATAGCTTCAGGACCTAATGCAGTAATACGATAAAATAATTAAGAAACTAACTGCAATAGCGGAAAGCGCCGGAGTTATAATAGCTTAAAGCGTTGAAACTATGGTAACTGATTAACTTAAAGCTTTAATAATCGAAAACCTTAAAGCGGCCGTTACGAATAAAGCTGGTAAAACGCTTTAAAAGGTAGCTATAATAGCTAAATGCCTTAAAGCTATAGCGGTTAAACGCTTTCAAGCAGTTATTATTAAAAACGTTATATTTTTGCACGTTTATTTATCTATAAGAAACGATAAAAACAAGTTACTTTAAGACTTAGGTACGAACGTTAATAGTATGAATAATATTAAGAATTTCGAAGAAAATTCGATTTTAGATATTAAAAATAAGGGAAATTATATTATAATAAGTAAAGAATGTATTATTATTATTACCGTTAAAACAGTAAAATAACTCTAAAGGAGCTCCGTAAAAAATAATAAAATTATAATAAAGTATATATTATATATTAATAACTTCCTTTTAAAAATACTTTTTAAAAAAACATATTATTAAAAAAGAGGTTATTTAAATAAGAATATTTTGATAAACGTTAATAAGTTCTAGTTAAGAATAATTAACGTAGTTCGAAAAAGGTTTTTTTTATAACTTTATAAAACACCGGAATTTATTATTTAAATACCGAAATTTGTAAATAATAAGAATTATTAATATAGATACGTATTAAAAAAGTATTTAGTAAAAATAACGACGGTAATTTAAAAAGATATTTATTAACGCTTTTTTAAAAGAAAAAGTCCGTATAACGGACGATATAAATAAAAAAATTATTTTTTAATACCGCCGTTTTTATTACCTTGATATAAAACGATTAATTTAAATTATTAAAAGGTTTATAAGAATAAATTTAAACCTTAACAAAATAAAAATGTTATTTTATATAACGTATAACGAAAAAAAAATACGGAAGATTTTATTTATAAATCTTTAGTAACTGAAAAAATACGTAAAAAAACTATTTAGTATAATAGAAACTTAATTAAGTTTATTAATATTAAAAATAATAATTATTTCGGTTTCATTATAAATATTTTATTACGTTATAAAAATATTATTTATTTAAAATTAAAAATGAAGTATAATAAAGCTTATACGTTTATATTATACAAATAATTAAACGTTTAAAAACGACCTTTTTTAACGTAAAAAATTAAAAAAAAAACAAAAATCTTACGTTTAAATAACGGTAAAAAGTTCGGTATATTAATTATTAAAGATTTTTACGTAATTAAACATATTAAATTAAGTTTTTTTAGTATTTATAACTAATATTAAAACGGAATTACGGAAAAAAATATCCGATTTTTATAGGACGAAATTCGTCTAATTTTAGCCTAAATAAAAATTTTAATATATTTTTAAAATTTAATAATTTCAATTAATATGTATATAATTATAAAATTAAATAATTTACGATAAAAAATATAATTAATTAAATACTTTAAAAGAAGAGTCGAATTTAATAAGTTTTATAAATTTAATAATAAGTACTTTCAAATTTTTAATAATAAATATATAATTTTAATTAATTAAAATTATAAAATTAAATTAAAAAAGTTAGTAGCTTATAAAGTAAAAGATATATTATTAAGTTATTAAAGGACGTATAATTATAAGATATAACTTTTAAAAAACGGTAAGTTACTTATAATATTATACGTTATAATTTATAAAAATTTAAAGGAATTAGAAAAATTCCCCGACTTTAAAAATAATATTCGATTACTTTTATAACCCTTATAAAAGCGCCTAAAATACCGTTAAAAATGGAAAGGTATCGGAATAGAAAATAAGAATAATAACGTTATTTTAAAAAATAATTCGGATTAGGAAATTAAATAAGTTAAATATAAAAACCAAATATCCGAAAAAAATAATTCTTAAGTTATATATTTTGGAAGCTTTAAACGAAGCTTTTAAGTTAATGCGCGAATTAAAGTTAACTTTAACTTAAAAAGGCGAAAAAGGCGATAAGGGTTTATATATTTTTTATTTCGTTCAAGACGTCGACGATAACAACTTTTTTAAAGGTTACGAAAATACCAATTAAATTATCTAAAATATTTATAAGTATTAATAAATAATTAATATATTAAAAAATAAATACGATAATACTTTCAAATTTAAAAATTTCAAAAATATTAATTGAAGTAAATTATTTATAGTAATAAATAACGGCCCGTTTTTAAAGGAACTTATAAAAAACGTAAAACGAAAAATATAATTTAAAGTAATTTTTACAAAAAAAAAAAACCCTTTTGCGTAAAATTTTTAAATTTACGCCTTTTAGTTAAAAGTTTATAGATATTATATTAATATTAAATAAATATTAAAATATATATATATATATACGAAAGAATTTATATAACGAAAAGGAATTAATTATAATAAAACCGTAATAAATACAATAAAAATTATATATTAGAATTTTTTAATAACTTTAATTATTTTTTTAAGTTAATATATATTTTAAATTAATTTTATTATCACGTACTTAAACGGTAAATTTAAAAAAGATATTTATATAAAGCAATTTCTTATATTAAAAAAATATATCGATATATATTTAAAGGAAAAAAAACGTATCCTTTTTTCGTTAAAAAGCAATTAAGTTAATAAAATCTTTATATAGTTTAAAATAAATTTAAAATTATTTTAAAAAAAATTCAAAGGATGTTTACAAAATTAAGTTTTTATTTATAAATTTCGAATAATATAATTTATTATAACTTTAAAACCGGATATATTATTATTATATATATTAATAATTTTCTATTTTTCGAAATCAATAAATAATAATTTAAAAACGTTAATAAAAAATTATTAAAAACGTTTTTATTAAAAGTTTAAAAAACGTAAATTAATATTTAAAAATATAAATTATTCTTTTTTATCGATTAATAACGTTAGATTAAATTAATAATAATATATTAAAAATTCTCTAAAATTAATTAAATTAAATAAAATACGAAAAAAATTTATATTATTCGTTAAAAATAATTTAAAATACGCTATTAAATATAAAATAAAGTTAATAAAAAGTATATTCGAATATAGAAATTTTTAAAAAGAATAATTGAATTTTTAAGTTATATTAATAAACCAAATATAACGTTTATAATTATAATTAAGTTAAATTTATAAATATTTTATTATTTAAGTATTAAAAAAATATTACGTTATTTAAACGGTATAATAAATTTCTTTTTCGATATAAAAAATTAAAAAAGAATTATTCGTATTAAAAATATAATAACTTAAAATTATTTAAAATAATAAAAATAAATTTTGCAAATACTTAAAAATTAAGAAAATATATTATAAAGAAATATATTTTATAATTAAAACGTTCGTATTTTAAATTTTAAAGTTATAAGGTATTATTATAAAATATATCATAAAAATAAAATATATAAGTATAAGGATAATTATAATAATAGTATAAATTCTTTTTTAATAAAATTAAAGTTTATATTTAAAAATTTTATTTTTATTTTAAAAAATAATATAAATATATTTAAATAAATAAATATCATATAAATAGTACGAAAAAAATTATATTAAAATTAAATATTATTACGTATAAAAGAATTTAAGCAGAAAATATTAACTTTTAATACGTAAAAAATAAAGATAATCTTATAAACGAATTTATAAAGTTATTTAATAAAACAGATTTTAAATAATTCGTACGGAATTTAAAACTTAAAAAAATATTTAAAAAATCGAAAGACATTTAAAATTTAGTTAAAATAATTCGGACTTTTTAATTACGGTTACGTAACGTAAAAGGGCGTGTCGGTAATTGGTGCTTTTAGGTGCTGTAGGTTGGTGGGCTTTATTTAAGCTAGGCAGCAGAATGCTACCTGGGATAGCCTTTGTTCACTGATAATCCTTTGTTATCTAATCGTATATGTAAGGGCGATTGCCTACGGACTAGATTTGTCCTTTTCTAGAACTTAGAGAACCAACATAGAGCAATTACGCCAGATTCCTGCATTCGATCACTGTGACTGCTGACATAATAATTATATATTTGTTAAAAATATAATTATTTTTATTTTTAAGTACGGAAAAATAAAAATCTATTTCGAAAGTTTAAATAATTTCCGGTTAATATATTTATACAATATAATATATTATAAAAAATTAATTTATAACCTGTTATAATTACGTTTGTTAAAGAAATAAAGCTTTTAATAAAATTATAAAAAAAATTGTTAGGATCTAGTACGTTGGTATATACCTAATTAGTTAGCCCGTACAACGCTTACCTTAACGCCTCTGTACTAGACCTATACACTCTACCTATATCTAATATTTTTATATATAATATAAATTATCTTAATTCTTTCCAGATATCGTTAGTAATATATATATCGTTATATTAATAATATTGAATAAAATATTACGTATTTTCATATAATAATATATTTTCGGCTTTTAGAAAAAAGATCGTAATTAAAATTTTTATTTTTTGTTATTCGTAATATATTATTACGAAATTATAATTAACGCGTTACGAAATTAATTAACCGGCTTAAAGTTATTATAATTGATAAGGTTAGAAATATAAATTCGTTCGGTTAATATATTATAAAAATGGAACCTTAGTATAATTAGTCAAGATTTTTACGTAACGAAATCGTTTAATAAAAGGATATTTATATATTATTATTTTAAGATTTTTTAACCGAGTTAAAAAAGTTAGTTTTAGAATAAAAACGATTTCGTTTTAAAATAAATCGTTTATATAAAACCGTTAAAATATTTGTCGTAAAGGTTGCTGTTAAAAAAAGTAACGTAAGCTGGTCGAATAAAGATAGTAAGTAATAAAAGAAAATTTTTATAAAGTTAATAATATAAGTAAATTATATAGATAAAAATTTAGTTAATTTAAGGAATTATTGATTAATAAGTTTTATTTAAAAAGTAATAGTAAAATGGAGCAGGGTGCAGAGCCGGGAACATGGCTCGACCGATCAGCTAGTCAGCACCTACCATGTATTTCTAGCAGTTCTTTTCGGCGGGCGCAACCCCGAGACATTTGCCACTTATTATCGCTTATAGCTTTTACTTGAACTGGTTTTAATACCATAATATAATTTGCGTTATCTTTAATATCTTTTAAACCTTAGATTTAATCGTAACATTTATTTTAAATATATATTAATTAGGACCAAATCTTTCCGTTTTAATTTATTTGATTATTAATGTAAAAAGATTGGTTTTAATTAGCTGCTAAGATAATTTGCGATTTTCGATTATTAAACGAAAAGAATGAGGTTTTAATTAAAAGTACGATTATGGTTACGATTACGATTATATAAATTTGATAACGATTAGTAATAAACGATCGACGATTTTAATAATAATACGATTTTTTTCGATTAGTAAAAAAGTTGTTATATTAATAATATACGATATTTTATTTCGAGATATAACTTTATTCGAAAAACGGCAAAAAAAATATAAATGCAGATAGTAACTGGTTTTAAAACGTAATTTAATTAACTAAGTTTTAAATCGATTACGTAATTAAGAAAACGATATATTGAAATGGAGCAGGGTGCGGAGCCGGACACATGGCCTGACCGATCAGTTAGTCAGCACCCACTATGTATTTCTAGCGGTTCTTTTCGCCGGGCGCAACCTCGAGAACACCACTCATCATCATTCATAGTTTTGCTTTTGGACTGGTCTCAACACCACAATACAGTTTGCGTTACCTTCATTATCTTTTGAACCCTGAACTCACTCGTGACACGCTCTTCGATTATGCACTGAACAGGACCGAATCTCCCCGTCCCAATTCAATATATTATGCGAAAAGAAATATGTAGTAAAATAAAAAATAAGATTTAATTAATAAAAGTTAATAAATTAAATATACGTTATTAATATTATAATTATCAGAAATTTGATTAATTAAAATAAAATAAAATAATAATATAATTAACGATATAAACCGGATTATAAATATAAGTAAAAAAAGGAATAAGGTTATAAAATTTTTTATTTTACGTACGAAAAAGGATTATCAAAAAAGGAATAAGATTTTTTAATAAAATATAAAAGTTAAAAAAGAAATACCGGAAGATATATTTTAAACTTTTTTAATATTAATCGGATAATATTTAATTTAATTATTATTAAGCGGTATTATTTAGAAATTTTTATTTAATGTTAAATATTACGGTATTTAAATTAATAATAAAAATATTGATAAATAAATTAAAAAAGATACGGTTTAATATAAATTAATATTAAAGTATTAATTAAAAAAAGTTATTTAAACAGATAATAAAAGAAAAGTTTATTTTTAAATTCGAAGGAAAAAGAAAATATATTTAAAATAATTATTGCGGCTAATTATTCATTTTATGTTAAAACGTATTTATAATAAGGTAATATTTTAGAATTTTAATTAATTTAAAATAAGTTTAAATAAATTTATTAAAAATTTATTTAAGTTTTTTAAAATTATTATTTAAGTTGAAAAATAATACGGTTTATTATTATTATTAAAGTTTTTTATTTTAAATACAACCGTTTAATATCGATTTACTGATAATTTTTACGAAAGTAAATTTAACGAAATTAAATTTTAAAATAATTTAACTAAAGTTTTAAAATATATAAAAGATTTAAATCTTTAAAGAAATTTTGGAGTTATTATTAAGATATTAAAATGACGAAAGATTTTATAAAGGTACGAATTTTTAAAGTTATTTATAAGGTTTACATATTTATACCAGACGTTATATATTTTAAATAAATTGATTAATTCGAATACGGGTTTTTATATTTATTATAAATAGCATTTCGTTTTTTATAATCTTTTTAGATTTATTAACTTATTTAAACCTTTATTTTTTAAACATTAAAGTTACCGATTAAATTAGAGGGATTATTAAATTAATTAAAAATGTAAGTTTACGCAATTTAAAATATTTATTAAATTACAGTTTTAAATCGATAATATTAATATAAAAAACCAAGTTAAAGTTATTATTAAAAACGTAATTATATAAGAAAACGTAATTAAAGTTATTTTAAAAATCTTTAAATTATAGAATTTAAAGTAAATTTAAATTAATAAAAATCGGTTAAGGATTTTAATCAAGTAAGTTTAACGTAATAATTTTAATTAGGTTTATAAGTATTATTTAAAATATATATCATTAAAGTGAAAAACGGTTTAAAAAAGGTTAAGTAAAAACGAAAGTTAATTAATAAGAACGAATATATTAAAAATTTGTTAAAAAAGTTGTTAACCGGTTATTTTAAGAGGATTATTAATAATTTTTTTATACAGTTCGAGGATTTATTTGCGATAATTTATAATAATATATAGATATTAATTATAGGTTAGATTATAAAAAAGGTTATATTTTTTAAATATAATAACGTAAACTATAATAAGAAAACGTTTATTTCGATATTAATTTAAAAAAAAAGGATTGATTTTATTTAATTTAATAATTTAAATAACAACGATAAAAAGTTTTTATTTATAATTATTATTATTAAGTTGTATTAATTAAATATTAGAAATTATAAATACGTTATAGGATTTAAATATTATATAAACCTAATAAATTTAGAATTTTAAAGTTTTTAAAAAGAAAATAACAAATTGAAAAACCGTCCGTATATTATAATATTATGTTTTGTTAAAATAAAAAGCATTTTAAGTTTGTAATTATAAAGTCGATTTATCGATTAATGTAATAAGTTTTTAGTTTATTAAATTTAGTTATAGGCTTTATTATAGCCGAGATAGTTACCGTAATTAAAAAGGTTATCGAGGTAAATATTAAGCCGTAATAGACGATATGGTAATTTTAAGTTTAATATTTATTAGTTTTATTATTATATTAGATATAATATGTGTAAATGTGGTTTATTTATAAATATAAAAAAGTACGGGATTGATTTTATTCGACGACGATAGATATATAATTTTTTTTAAAGTTTTAAATAATTAAGTTATATTAAGTATAATATAACTTTTTAATTTTTGAACAGTTAAGTAATTAATTAAACGATTTTAATTTGAAAATCTTTTTTTAAAAATGTAGTATAAAAATAACTATTATTAATCGTTATATTCGTTTACTGTAATTATCGGATTCGAAAGATTATAAAGCGTTTAGGTAGTTAAATAATTTTATTATGTAATATATTTCGTTAAAAGCTATTATCGTTAGCTTAAAGCCTATTAGTTACTATATTTAAAAAGTCTTTTTCGAAATAATTATATATAATATTCGTATTATTATTGTTACCGTTATTTCGACGCTTTAAAGGTTTAACTTCCGGAGCCTTTAAAAGCTAGCTTACTTCGCATTATTCTTTAACGTTTTTGAAGCCTGCGTCTATTACGCTTTTTCTTTTATAAAATTCGGTATATAATTTAATCGAAGACGTTTTATATATAATTTCGTATTAATTAATATCGTTATATTAACGAGCGAATTGTTAAAATGTTTTATTGTAATAACGAATGCCGTTTTTAACTTAATATATTTAAGGATTAATACCTTTATAAATAGTATAACTTTTGTCTTTTTTATATTTAAACATATTTAATAATACTTTATAAACCTTAAAACTCTTATTTAATTCGGTTTATATATCGAAACTAAGTATATACGGATATTTCGTATTAAATTTTTAACCTATTATAAAGGTTATCGTTAAAAGGTTTGTAAGGGTTATAAACGTTAGTATTTTTCATAACGTTACGGTTTCGAGGAACCTTAATAAAAGGGTTATCATTAATACGGGTTAATTATTACGGAATATAGTTATTAAAAAGTAACGACCGTTGGCGTTATATAAAAAAGGGGTTTTAATTTATTGCGGTAATAAAAAGTCCGAAAATAAAATCAGATTAACATTAAAATTATTTTAGTTAAAGGTTAAAGTTATATATAAAATTTAAAAAATACTTTTTTTTATTACGTTTCGTAATTTAATAATAACTCTAATAAATTTATTTATTTTAAAGATATTGTATAATAACGCTTTAAAAAATTATAATATAATTTCGTAATTAAGTTTATAACGTTACGTAAATTTTCCACCTTAAATAAACGTACGTTAAAGGTTATATTCGTATTCGATTTATAATTTTTCGTTAATATAATTAATAACGCATTAATTAATAAAATTAAGTAAATTTTTTTAATTTAAATATTTTCGTATAATAATTATTAATCTATCGTATAAATCGTTATGCAAGGTCGAATGGGTTTAAGCCTTATTTTCCAGGCTGAGCCAAATACGCAGAAAATTATTACACGATGTAATTTGCACGATAGATACTATACCCAGTATCTTCGAATACGATAACTAACTAATAGTTTTACGGTTAGGATAGATTAATACCTTAGTCCTATAGAGTCTCACTCTGAAGTGGACTGCTGAGCCCTCGTAAGCACGTATAAATTGTTATAAATTAATAATTTAAATAACGTTCCGGATTTATTTAAATTACTTTTTCGAAAACTTATTATTAATAATAACTTTAATAATATTAAAAAGTTACGTACGTATATTTAAGAGTTTCGATTCGAAAACGTTATTTGAAATATTTTTATTTAAAACGATTTCGTTTAAGAAAATAATTTCGGAAAGGGTAATTTTAAAAAACTTATTTTAAATAATTTCGTTTTCGTTTTTATTTTCGGAAAATTCATTTCGAATAATTTCGTTTTCGTTTTCGTTTCGGAAAGTTCGGTTTAAATAGTTTTTTTTGCCAGGTTTGTTATTTATAATTTTAAAAGTATTTTCCGTATTTCTTTTTATATTCGTAACAACTTTAATTTCGAATTTTTTAAGGTTTTCGATTTCGAAAATAATTATTTATTATTTATCTTTTATTTCTATTTTTCTAACCGGTTTTTATAATAATTAATCGTTTATTAATAATTATTTTATAAATATTATTTTTTTCGAGTATTAAAGAAAATAATTCGGTGTTTTCCGATAACGTTAAATATTTTTATAAATGGTTTACGAATTTTTTTAAAAATTATTACGGGATTAACCCGGAAAGATGTTTTGAAAGGTTTGTTCGTAATTTCGTTTATTCGAATTAGCTTTAAAAAAAAGCGTACGGCTAGGTAGCTTAGAAGGGATTCGGCTAGGTTAGTCGGGGTATTGTAATACGGAACGTAAAATAAAAGCTAAAATTGTTAAAGAAATTATTAATAATAAGATTATATACAAAAATAATCGTAAAAGCTTCGTTTTTTATTAATATAGCTATTATTATATTGCTGTCGAAGGTCTATACACGTTCTGAAAGAACGTATACAAAAAAAGATATGTGATTCAGAAGCTAAGTGGGGCCCCGACTCTGATTCGAAATGGGAGTAATCTGCTAGACTTGCAGTCCGGGTGGAATAGAAGACCTCGATACCTGCTTTGCTACTGTCAGATATAGGGGACATCGGTTATGTTATTGTATTAGGCTTACAGCGTGTGCTGTAGGACATGTTCAGCTTCTTGGTAATCTAGCCACGGAACATGTATGTGCCGATCAGTAGATGACCTTTCCGTTTATGGAGTACGCTACGTACCCTCCAGCTAGCTAACATACTTCTTTAACGCCCTAAAGTATTTATAGCGTTAATTGTTATATTTTATTATTTCTTAAAGTTATAATTATTTATTCCACCTTTTTTTAATAATTAATTTCTTTTAATTAATTAATTTTTCGTTTAAAATTTTTATAATATTTATTAATTTAAATTATTTTTTAAAATGTTTAAAAGTTTTTCGTAATAAGGTTTTAATTAATTTATTAATTAATATATTACCCGTAAGTATATAATTTACTTTAATTAAGTTTTTTATTTTTATTTTTTATAATTAATAATTATATATATTTATATACCGTAATTTCGTTTTTAATAAAGTTATATCAGTATTAATTAACCGTATTATTTATAAATTATCGTATTATATATTTAATAATTTTATATTTAGGTTAATTGTTAATTTTTTAATTAATTAAAAATTAGAAAAGGGTTTTTTTAATAACTTATATAAAAAATAATAATTTCGTTTCGGTTATAAAAATAATTATTATATTTTATTTATTCGTTTATTATTTTTTTTAAATAACTTTATAACGTATATTTAAAAACTTTTTCGATCGATCGTATTATTTAAAAAAAAAACGCAATTTTAAATATTTAATAAATTTTTATTATCGAATTATAACGTTAATATCTTAATACTGATTAAATATAATATAATTTGATTTATTATTTTATAATATACGTTATTAAAGTTTAAATTAAATTATATAAATTTAAATATTATAAAAAATATATTTAATCGCGTATTAATTATAACGTATAAAATGAAATCGATTTTTTTCGATATTTATTAATAAAATTTAAATAAGTTAAGTTAAAATTTGGTAATAATTCAATTTTTATTATAAATATTTTTAAAGAATTATTTAGAATTTTTTTAAGGATTAAGTTAATTTATTTGTTTATAAAATTGGATTAAAATAATTTAATTTTTTTATTAGGTTTATTTTTAATTACTTTAATACCGAAAAATTATTATAAATTTTTATTTTTTTTAAAGATATACCGTTTTTGTATTTATTATATTAATTAATTAATAAGGTTTTAATTCTTTTTATAATATATTATAATAATATCGTTTATTAAAAAAAAACTTTTTTAATAAATAAAATAATAAGGTTTATAAAGAATAAAGTTAAATTTTAAATCTTTTAAAGTATTAATAAAGTTTTTTATTATAATAAAAGTAATTCTTTTAGTCCGTATAATATGCTTTTAAGTAAAAATATTTTGTTATGGTATAAATAACTTAAGAAAGTTTTTATATATATTTCGTAAGGTAAATTTACGTTAACGAAAACGTTTATAATATTATATTATTTAAGTTTTAGGTTAAACTTTACTGTAATAATAATTAAGGTTTAAAATAATTTTTTAATGAATATAAATGTATATATATTACCGTAAACGTTTTTAAATTATTAATTATCTTATATAATAAAATAGGTTTTGTATTTTTATAATTAATTATATTTATTAAATTTATATATATATATATATATATACTTTAAATCTTTTTTTAATAAAAAATTAATCAATATTTTTTTAGGATTATAATTTTTTGTAACTTATTTTTGTAACTTTATAAATAAACTTTTTTAATTTTTTAAAATATTTTTTTAAAAGATATATATATAACTTTTTATAATTTCGTAACGGTAACGATAGATTTCGCCTGTATATCCGGCCTTATAACTTAGGTACCGTACGTATTATTATAAAACTTTTTCGATTATGGTAGCGTATATTTTAAGTTTTAAATCTTTTTAAATTTCCGTAATTTACCGGCCGGTTATTATGCGTATTTATAAAATAAGTTATTTGTTTTATATTAAATTCGGCTTTTTATATTTTATGGTTAATTTTGATAATATTTTTATAATACGGAATATATAGGAAGGTAATTTCGATCCATAAAATGCTTTCGTTTTTTACCGTTACTTTGAGTTAAATAATATAATAAAAGCTTAGGGCTGTTTTTATTTCTTTTGTTGGCATAATAATCGTAATAATTATTAAGGTAAACGTTAATAATGGTAATAATTTAAGGAACGAAAAAATTCGATTATAGCGGTTATATAAAAGTAATTAATTTTATACAAATAAGGTTATTTTTTTTTGGCCCATACGTTTTTTTTTCACGTTTATATTATTTTGGAATTATTTTTTTGTTTAGCCGGTAATTATTTTATTTTATTTAGGTTTCTTTTAATATATAAATTAGGTAATTATTAGCTTAATTAAATATTTTTATTTATTAAAATAAATTTTGTAATTTATTTTCTATAATATGAAAAAGGTTATTTTTAATGTTTTTAAAATTATTTAAAAAGGTAACTTTTTTATTAAATTAGATCTTTCGAATAACGATTATTTTATTTGTTAACGGATTCTAAATTTCGTAAATATTAGTTAATCGGTAGCCGATAAAAAAATTAATTTATATTTTAAGATTTAATTTTTAAAATTTTCTTTTTCTTATAACGGTAATCGTTATAACGTAAATCATATAGCCGTAAATTTATAAATAAATCTTTTAAAGTTTTTGATTAAGTATTATGACGCCGTTTTTATACGTTAAATAAATATAATAAACCTTATATAAAGTTTACTAAAAAAAAGCGTATTTAAAGGTATGGTTATATAAATATATTATTATTTTAAAAATATATACGATTAAAAACGCGGGTAATTTAACGTTATTTTATATTATAATTAATTTTTTTGATTATATTTTTTAAACGTTTTGTACCTTAGTTTTGGGCCTATATATACGGTATTAAAAGTTTAAATTTAATATTAAAAAAAGGTAATTAAAATATATTTCGGAATTAATAATTTTTCAAGATTTCGTTATCGTATTTAATTATTTATAAAAAGATTTTATTTTGGTTTTTGAAAACTTTTAAAAAGTATTAAAACGTTATAATTAATATATTTTGCTTTCGGTTTTTAAAATAAATATCTTAGATAAACCTTAAATATTTATCGGTAACGAATATAACGTATTTATACCTTTCCGGGTCTTTTTCGAAATCTGTAAAATCGACGGCGATTTTTTGTTTTAATCGGAAAATTTCTTTTTATGATTTACGACGTATTTGTTTTTTGGCCTTCGTTTTATTATATGCTTAATATTTGATTATTATAAAACTTTTTAAATAAACTTTCTTTATATAAAATTATAATTAAGCGATTATTTCGGGGCCTAAATGGTTTAATTTTAAGTATTATATAATACCGTTATTTATACGTAATTATCTTTTTATTTATAAATTAACGTTTCGTTTATAAGTAATAAAAGTTATATAAATAATTATTACGTTAATATTTTCGATAACGAATTAATTAAACTTGTTTATTAACGTAATAATTATTTAATTATATTTATTTCGAATAAAATTATTAATTTTTCGGTTATTTTATTAATATCTTTTTTTTTGAAATTATTAAAATAATATTAAATTATATGTAAATTTTTCGCAATACGTTATGTTATATAATTATAACGTTTTCGTACCGTTAAAACTTCGAAATAATATATTAATTTTTTTTTTTTTTTTTTTTTTTTTATTTTTTA
>QJOA01002294.1:0-17036 GCA_004155915.1 Monosporascus sp. CRB-9-2
TTTTAATAATTTTTAATTTTAAAAATTATTATAATTTATTTTTTATTAGGTAATAAATAAATTATAATTTAATTATAATAACGTTTATAATAACTTGTTTTTTTTTTTGCGATAAGTTAAGATGATATTATTAACGTAAAAAAAAAAAAATTTTTATTTTTAATAAAATAATATAGTTCGTAAGGAATAAACTTAAACTTTAATTTTTTTAACGTAATAATAAATTTTTTTTGTTATAATAAGAATACCTTTCGAAATCCGTATAAAGCTTTTTATAAATATAAAAAAAAAAAAATTTATATTTTAAGGGCATTTTTATAAATATATTATATAGCATTTTGGTATTAACGAAAACGTTTATTATGTTATATTAAATAAGTTTTAAATCGAAGTAAGTAATTATTATTATAAATATTTTAAAAAATCTTTTTATTAAAATTAACGTATACGTATTTTTAAGTACGGATTTAGCTTATTAATTATTTCGTATTATAAGGCGGGTTTTATATTTTTAAAATTATCCGTATTTATTAAATTTGTATATATATATTTATATATAATTTAGTAATTAATAGCTTTTAATTTTATTTTTGTTAATTTTAAATTACGTAATTATTTTTAAATAATTTTGTAAATAAGTACGTTTTGTTTTAAGGAAAACTTTTTTTATGAGATAAAACTTTAAGTTTTCGTGCTTTTTAGGCGGTGGTGGCAAGTTTCGCCGGTATGTCCTATTTATTTTTCTTAAGTTAGGATTATTTTTTCGGTTAAATTTTTTATTATTAAGGTATTTAATAAATTTATTAAAAAATTTCGCAAATTTCGTTTTAATTATCCGTTTATTACTTAGTATATTAATTAAAGTGGTTTTTTTACTTACGTTAAACGTTATTTTTTAATTTACTTAACGTTATTTTATAACTCGAAAATTTTTTTCGGCCGGAATTAATAGCGGGAATATTTTACCCGAAATTGTTATTTTATTTTGCTGCCGGTAACGATTAAGTTTATTATTATTCGGTTAAATTAAACGATTGATATTTTTTTTAACGTTCCGTAAGTTTTTTAATAATAACGGTTATTAATATTATGATAAGTAAAAAAATAAAATTTAAGGTTAAAAAAGGTTTGAAAATAGCTGTAATATAAAGGTAATTAGTTTTATTATTATATATTATATTTAAAGTATTTTGCGTTTAAAGGCCGTATCCGCTTAACGTTTTTTCGTTTTTATTTTAATATTTTTATAAAATTTTGTTAAGTTTTTCGTTTTTCTTTTTTAGTTTAATAAGTTGGAAGTTTAAGTAGGTATAAATATCCGAAAGTTTTGTAATAAGGTGGTTAAACTTTTTTCGGTAATATATAATAAATCGTTTTGTAAATTTTTAATATTTTCGGTAAAGAATTTTTTTTTCGTTAGAAGTAATATCCCGTATAACGTAGATTTTATTAGTTAATAAATTTTATATCCAGTAAATATTTGTTAAGTTATATTTAATAAAGTATTTTATTTATACTTTAAGGTTTAATTTTTGTAATCGGTTTTTTTTAGGATTATATTTACGGATATAACGTACGTTTTATAATTATAAGTTTTAAAGTATATTTGGTATAATTTACGGTTTTTAATTATTAAGTTATTTTTAAACGTAAGGTAAATATAAAAATATTTATATAATAATTGCTAAAAAAAAAGAATATTTTGAGGTTCGGTTATATAAATATACCGTTATTTTGTAAATTTTTACTTATAAAAAAGTTAATAATTTTTTTTTTTTATAATTTAAGCTTTTTTTTTAATTATATTTTCCGAACGTTTTACGGTACCGTTTTGTGATTATATATATAACGTATAAGGTTTATACCGTATATATTTTTTGTTTTAAAAAAAACTTAGGACCTTAATTTTCTTAATAATTTCGTTATCGTATTCGAAAACCTTTAATAATACCTGGTTTTGGTAAATTATTACCTTTAAAAAATATTGAAATATTTTTATAAAAATTTTAACTTTTTGGTTCTTAAAATAAAGATTAAACGTATATCCGGAATAACGATTAATAAATAATATAAAACTTTTATATTTTTCGGAAATTTTTTCGAAATCGAAAAAATTAATTATAAATTTTTATTTTATTTTTAATAATTTAATTCGAGGTTTTCGTTTATTTTGCTTTTTCGTTCTTAAGTATCCGTAAACGTTATAATTTATAATTATTAATTTTTTAATTCGTACCTTTTTGGAATAATCGGTAAGGTAATTTAAGATTTTTAAATCCGAATATTTTAACCGTAAATGCTATAATTTTGTTAAGTTAATATTCGAAAGTTTTTCGGTTTAGGAATTAAATTTATTACGGTAGATTTCGAATAACATTTTAAAAATGTTTATTAGGATATTTTCGATTATAAATTGGTCCTAATTATCCGTTAAGTAATAAAAAATAATATTATTTTTTCGGCGTAAGTAATTATTAAAAATTTTATTATTTTATTAATATTTTTTTTTTCGAAATAAACGTAGAAATATTAATTTATATACGAAATTTTTATAATAAGTTACGTCGTATAATTATATAATTAATAGGCTAATTAATTTATAAACTTTAATATCGATTTTTCCGTATTTTAAAATAAGTATTAATATATTATTTATATAAACGGTATTTTTAAAAAAAGTTCGTTTAAAGTTAAGAAATTACGTAATAATATTAAAAATATAAAGGGTAATTTTTAAATTAAAAATAATTAAGTTTTTTAAAAAATAAGTAAATAAATTAAAAGGTTTTTTTTATATATGCGTTATATAAGGAAACAAGTTTTAATTCTTTTTATTATTTTTTTAAGGAATTAATTATTAAGTTTTTGTTTTTGTTTTTTTTTAAGCGTTAAATTTCGTTTTTTAATGTTATATCGTTTATTATTTAATATTTAATTAATTTTTATATCGGAAAAAAAAGATTTTTATTTAATGGTAACTTTTTTAGGGAATACGTAAAAGTATTCGGAAAGCTGGTAAATTTATAAATAAATACGATAACGTTTTTCGTTTTTTATTTTTAAATTAAATTTTCAACGTTTCCGTTTAAAATAATTGTATAATTTTCTTTTTTTACGACCTTTATTATTTTGGAAATTTTTTGGCTTTTTTTTCGGGATTGGCGGGAATTATTTCCGGTCGTTTTTTTGATTAAATTAATTTTTTAATTATTTTTTATTTCAATAAGTTTTTTTTTTTTTTATAAAAGGTTTAGGAAAAATACGTTTATATTTCGTTTTAAAGTTTTATAAAAATATATTATCGTTTATTCGTTTTGAATATCGGCTGTAACTTTTAAATATAAAAACTTTTTGTTTATAATATCGGTTTTATATATTATTCGAAAGTTTAAAGTTTAATTACCTAAAACCGGGGTTATTATTATTAATAAATTTTTAACTTAAGTCCGATAATTTATTATTTCGGGTACATTATATTTACGACCTTTAATTATAATTTTTTCTTATTTTTATTTTTATTTTTTTATTTTTTTATGTAACTTAACGAAAAATTTAAAATATTAACGATATTAATTTTAAATATTGTTAATTAAATCGTTTTTATATACCTTTCTGGCGATAATTAACGTTACGTATTAATCTTTAAAATTTTAATTTTTTAATAAGGCGGTTTTTTGGATAATTAATAATATTAACGATATAACCTAATTAAAAAAACTTTTTAAATTTTTCCGGATATTATAATATTTTTTATTTTTATATATAAATTCGTTTTAGGTTTAAGTATAAACTTTTTATTTATCGGCAGTTAAATTTGTTAAATTTACGAATTTATTAAGTTCGTTTTGTTAAAAAAAATTTATAATAATCGATTTATTAAATTATTATTTCGGTACCGCGTATAAATTTCTTTTAAAAAAGTTTTAAATCCGTAATTTTTTTAATTTAATAAATTATATTTCGTTATTTTTAAGATCGATAAGTTCCTAAATATTTAAGTTATCGGTTCGTTTTCGGAACTTGGTTTTCCAGGGTACTTAATCTTTAAAGGTATTATATGTTACCGAAAAAATGGTTAAAATTAATATTATCGGTTAAAATAAATATAATTTAAATAAAATACGCGTATCGCTTATATATGCGATTAGTTTTTAAGCAAATAAGACCTTTAATTGTTAGATA
The DNA here is from genome assembly GCA_004155915.1 of Monosporascus sp. CRB-9-2. NCBI lineage: Eukaryota > Fungi > Ascomycota > Sordariomycetes > Xylariales > Monosporascus > Monosporascus sp. CRB-9-2. The sequence goes on from QJOA01002294.1 coordinate 4,183, forward strand.
CTGCGTAACCTTAAATTATGTGTATATATTGGTTATTTTGTTAATCATGGAGTCCTTTGACCGCGTCGGTCAGGGCTTATACTAATGGATGTGGCTGATGTAGTCCCCATCCTGCGCCACAGGTAATCTCCGTGGCGTCCTGTCTATCTTAGGACCCCTGATATCTAACATCTATATCTGACAGGTACCGTATTATCTTTTACCTCATCTAGCTCAGGCCTCGCTAGCTCTTTTTTAAAGTTACTCAAGTACCGCTCTATAACACTAATAATTAACCAATCAAATCTCAAACCCTCGTAACGAACCAGCGAGGCCTAAGTGTTAGATTTTAAAAAACGGGCTTAATTTGCAAATTTCCTCTCAAATCCTTTTATTTTATTAAAATGATATCAGTTACGTAACCAATTTATTTTCGATAAGTTTGATATTCTATTTACGCGTCGAATAAATGCTAATTTATATATAGAAATAACTTTTTTTTTTCAGCGGCAATTGTAGCTAATATAGCCAAGGTTGGGTTTAGGAAAATGGCGACCGTAACGCCTTTATAGTGTTACATACAAGCGTGTATTCAATATTGGGGTCAAAAACGGGTGTTGTTGTATTGATTATGAAGTTCTTAGACCGTGTCGGTCGGGGCTTATATTTGTAAATATGGCTTATATAGTCTCTACCTAAGCTACAGGTAATCTCCGCAACGGTTTATTTTAAAACCTTTAATATTAATAATTATCTAATATATCTCCTTAAGAGCTGCATTCTTAATAAGAGGTCTTAAATATAAAATGTCGATTAATTAAAGTTATTTTCGAATTTTTGCAAATTTCTACTAAATAATTTTCGAACCCGGTATTTTTATATCTTTTTTTTAATATCCGTTAATTTTAATTATCAAGTAAACTATCCGAATAACAGAATAAGAAAAACTTTTATTAATTTATTTATAATTATTTCGTTCGTAAAAAATATATATTATTTTAATTTTTTTAAATTACTTTCTATTATAATTAATAATTATGAATAATTATATATTTTAATTTCGTTTAAAGTTAAATAATATTTTCGTAAACAAGTTTAATAATTTATTTATTATTATATTAAATATTAATATTTAAAGTATTATAAGAAACTTTGAATTTTTTTAATTAATTATAATACGTATATAAATTTTTTCTAACTTAGATAAATATTAACAATTTTACTTTTATTATAAAAGTCATTATTATATTTTTTTTTTTTTACGTATTATCCGATAATATCATTAAATAAACGTATTACCTAAGTTTAAAAATTTTTTAGTCGATTAAATTATCGGTAAAAGAATTGTTATTGATTATTTTAAACATATTTATTTCGCCGTATTTGAAAACGTAATATTTTATTTCGAAAAGGTATTAAATAAATCGGTTTATTTTTATATAATATTCCGGGCTTAAATTTATATTAAATCCTATTAATTTCTAGGTTATAAAGATTATATTCAAACGCATCATAATTACGGCGTATAGTATTAAACCGATTCTTTTAATATATTTTAATAAAATATTTAAACGCAACTTTTTAATTAAAAATTTACTTTTTATTTTTTATAAAAATATCGGTTTAGCCGGAATTTAATGTCTTTTTAATTAGTTTTATTAATTTGTTAATATATAACGATTATAATAATTATATTTAACGATTTGATTAATTTCGGATAATTTTCATTTTTAAAAATTATGTAAATTTGTTTTTAATAAATTATTATTTTATTTTATATTAATTAATCGTTATATTAATAATTCTTTTAAGTTTTTGTTTATAAACGATAACGATATTATTTTGTACGAAGTAATACGGTTTGTAAAGAATAAAGGTAAAATTTAATTATATAAATATTTTCGATATTTTTTAAGTTAAAATAAAGAAAATTCTTTTAATTCGTATAAGGTTTTAAATAGGCATAAGATAATTTCCGGTTTTCGATATTTTGGTAATATTTTATATAAATTTCTTTATTTAACTTTACGTTAATAAAAGTATTAATTATAGTATATTATATTAATTTTGAGTCGAATTATATAATTATAATAATAAATATTCCGAACGAATTTTTAAAAAAAATAAAGCTATAAGTATTTTCGTATTTCTTATAAATTTATTAATTATTTTATATTATTAAACGTATTTTATATTTTAAGAAATTATTATATCTATTAAACTTATAAACGTTTATTTTTATATAGTTAAGTAATTTTTTTCCATTAATCTTTTTACAGTTATATTTTGTTTACGAATTTATTTATTTATAATTATTTAAATGATTCTTTTTTACTTTTCGAAATTTATTTTTTGTAAAGTGGTTTCGTAACCTTTTATATGTTTTATAAACTAACGGAAAATTTTTTAACCGAATTTTTTGTTGATAATAAACGTTTATTTTAATTATATTTAAAAGTATTCATTTAAGGTTTTATTTTTATATTATTAAGATGGCGATACGGACGGTTTATTATTTAGGTAATTTATACCTTATATATCTGCTTTTCGTATTTTAACTTTATTACCAAGTTTAGACGTTTAGTAATAAATCTAGTTTTTTAGTTCGAAATGCGGTATATAATTTCGAAATTAAGAATTTTATTAATATTTTTATATTTTCTAAAAATAACGTTTATAATTAAACTTTTTTAAAAAACTCTAATAATTTAAATAGTAATAGTTAATAACGTAATAAAATACGGTAAAATGAAATTCGGCGTCGGATAAAAAGCGAAATAAATATTCCTTTATTTATTAAAAATCATTATTTATTTAAATTTATTACGTTTTCGTTTTTTTCGGAAATTATAAATTTAAATTTAAAGCGTAAAGCTTTTAAATATTTAACTTTATTAAGTAAATAACGTAATTCGTTTTCGGTTATTTTACAAAGGTTATTTTTAATGTTATTTAAATTATTATTAAGTATATTTTTTCGTTAAAAATAACGTTATATATTGTTATTACTTTATTCGTTAATGGATTTTATATACGGTAAATATTCGATATTTAATATTTTATAAAATAATTAATTTAAGTTTTCGAGTTAAATTTTCGTTTTTTGTTTTATTTATACTATATGTTTTTTTATTAAGGCGTAAACTTTATAATTATAAATTCCAAAATAATTTAAATAAAGTTTTCGGTCGGTAATTTTCTTTTTTAGTATTTAATAAATATAAAAAAATGTTTATATAACGTTAACCAGTTATATATATTTAAGGGTTTATTTATATAAATAAACTATAACGCTATAAAACTTTATTTATAAAAAATTATAATAACTTTGCCTTTTTTCGTATATGGAAATTTTATTTTAATTATACCTTTCGAACGTTTGGCGCCTTTATTTTAGGTTTATATATTAGGTGCTAAAAGCTTGATTCGAACGCTTTTTTTTAGATGTAAGTAATTTCGGATTTAGTATTTTTTGCCGGAAGGTATAAGTTGTTATTATATTCTGTAACTTTTATTTTATAATTATAGCTTTCGAGAACGGTAAATATTTGATTTAAAATCGCTGATGGTGTGGTTTGGTATTGCTATATAGATTTCTGCTGAGATATGATAGAATGGAAATGTTCACCTTCTTGCTTTAAGGAATCTCTTCTAGTCTGTCTTGACTATCTTTACACACCGAATCTTTCAAGATCGAATTTCACACCTAAATCCGGTGGTATAGAGCTGAGAATAGATTATCCATTTCATTCTGGGAAAACAACCATCATCCCGGCAGATGGGCCTAAAGTGGTAGGGGAATCTGACATTTGCTTAGAAGCTGAGGGTGTGTCATGTATTGCTAGAGATCGGAGTGACTCGGCAATCCCTCTTGTATCCACAATAATCTGAAAAGCTATAGATCCCGGCTTTCTGGGAACATTTGCGGCAAACTGCCCCTTATATAGACCCTTTATTGGACTTTAATTCAATCTCCGGCCAGGTGTTACCCTATGACTTAACTAGCCGATGGAGTTAGAACCTTATGTTTACTGCCCATTGCCAAATAAAAGGCTTAGCTTCGATTGAATTTGGTGTACATGAACATTAATTGATTCTACTATGATAGGGAGTCAACAACGACAGCACTTAAAAGCTTTATGAAACCCACGTCGCCATCTGCCTTATGAATCCCCTCCTTGGCGTTTCCAACAGTGGAATCTCCATATCTCTAGTGGGTAGGTAGCTAGGAGTTGAAGCACATTGTTCTTGCGCGACATCCTTTGGCTGCAACCTTTTTTGGGGTTCTAGTCGCTGTGCACTTTTTTCTTTCCGACGAACCTCCGCAGGAAAAGGAGGTTCGGCTGGTCTCATTCACTGACATGCAGTCTGGCTCTTGTCTCTGAAACACCCCTTTATTCCCTCCAAGAGCCTTGTTAGGAGAGCTTGTTTGTCTGACTTATTTGTCTCTCTTTTAACGACAGGACTCGGCGTTGGTTCTGTACAATACGCTGGATTTTCGTTGCATCTGTCAACCATTTCTTGCATCCTCTGGGCAACCGCTGCGCAACCAATTCGTTTATGAGAGCGGATGCGAATCATGCCCTGAGAGATGAGGTCCAGGAAATCATGGATCAGGTCGGTGCACTCTGGGTGGTTGTGGAGCGCCTTGATTTGCTATTCCAGGCATCAGCATTGATGTACCTCACTCGATATATATCAGCATTTGCGCCTTACTCGGATAACAGAGGTCTTCCGATATGCCCCAAACTCGGCTCCCTTATCCAGGACGAAGTATTTGTCTTCTGGAATATCGGGCGCCAAGTCATGGTTCCTTCGTTGCTTCGAGAACACATCCACGGCATCCCAGCCCTGTGGATACCAGATAAGGAACTCGAGATAGACGCACCCTAGAGTCCAGATGTCCCAAGAGGGTGAGATATCTCTATCCAGATCGAATTCCGGAGCGCGATAGGTCCGGGAGGCGGCTAATGTGCGATGATACATTCGGTGTGCGGAATTCGTGTGGTGAAATCTTGCAAGCCCAAAGTCTGAGAGAACTAGGACTCCTTTCTCATTGGTACCTGTCCCTGTATTCGAAGCGAACCACAAGATGTTCTCTGGTTTGATATCGCCATGTCTTCCCCTCTTCACTGTACCTTGGAGGCTGCGACCTATCGGTCCTCGAAAATCGGCATGGTGGATTTTCCGCAACGCTTCGGGGATTCCTAAACACTGTTTCACGATCCATAGTATTGTAGAACGGTGTTTCTTAGGCTTTGAATCGCGTTCCCAGTAATCTCTGAGGTTGCCATCCGCCCAGGGAAATATCAGATTGTAGAACTCCCCGTCAGGGTATGTATCAAGAAGTTTGATCAAGTGCGGATGATTGTGGTTTCGAAAAAGCCTTAATGCTTCAACTTCTCGATCAAATCCCTCCTTACTCTTGGATCGAAGACATTTTACAGCATGAAAGATGTCCTTGGACTGCAATATTCGTTAGCTTGAGAACGGTTACGAATAAGTTAAATCTTACGTTTGAATCGTGGTGCGCAGGGTGGATCTGGACCTTTCGCACCTCTCCAAACCCCCCACCAGAGTAATTGTTTATATCAGAAATGTCCGCAGTAAATGGGAGAGGAGCGTTTTTGGTGAGGGAATAGTGTGTCAACTCAGGACAGTTGAATTTAAGAACAGGTGAAAGGAAGTACCACTGGTATTTATCAAAAAGGTCAACCTCACACTCCCTCCAGGAGCCATTCTTAAAGCATTCTACTTTAAGTGCTTGGTTCATGTCAATACTCTCGTGGTATTCCCATTCTTCAGTGGTGGGGACTCTTTGGAATGGGAGGTGCTTATCCCAGATGCCTTCCTTTATAAATGAAAGTATCTCCTTAGGCTTGCCCATCATGACAAGGATACCGAATAACTTCCGCCGGGATGTAGAGCTCAGCTCATTTGTTACGGGATCCTTGTAAGAATGAGGCAGGTAGATTTGATCCACAATATCTTGGACATTGATGTTGCCCAAAGACTGTGTTGCGCCAGCCATCACTTCAAAGACTTTCTCTTGGCTGTTGAGTTCGTTTTGCTTGTCGATAGGAATATATTTTCCTTTTATTAACGCTCCTCTCAAGTCTTTGTCTAGACTTGTAATCGGGCATATCGGAATAGTCCGATCTAGAGAGGAAGTTGCCCTGGTTGAATGATGACTTGAGGTCTCAAGACTAGACTTGGTTGAGCCAAGGCTAGTCCCGATCCCTGTAATATTGTTGTCTGTATACGAGGATACTGAACGCTCTGTTTGTGATGACCCGGTAGGTGCTGTGTTAACGGGATCCGCATCATCCTCTCTGGCATACGCTGTAGCAGTAAACTGCCTTGAGGTTTCGAAATCCTGACCTGCATTACAATGCTGGAACCTTTGCCTTGTTGCCATTAGTGTGTAGAAGAAAAAGCTTTAGACGCCGTTGGTTTAAGTGCTGACGAACGGCCGCTGTAGCTGGTACGTGGAGGGAGTTCTTTTGATCTGACAGGCTTCGGCTCGTGGGGGAAGAAAGAATCCACAAGGAGAAGAAGGGTGTTTTGGACCATTGCATCAATGCCACTAATAGGAATTTACGAATAGGACGAGCATAACCTGTTACAGGGTTCGAGGCACGACTTTATAATAGTGTCAAACTATCCCACTGAAGTCATCCGCTGCGGACTAATTAATGCCCAGCATGAACTTACCGTATGAGGCCTAAATCACTGCAACTCAAACAGAGCCTCATCAGGTCACAGGCCCAAGTTCGCCTGACAATGTTTCATTGACTGAACCGAGCAATAAAATTGATTGCCTGAAAGATGGGCTACGACTATAAGGCATACTAGTTCCTCCGTCAGACGATTCTGGCTTGTTAGATACTTCACCTCGAAGCGAGGCGACCACGTCGACACCCTGGAAACTGTTGAAAAGCTGCATGCGCCACCCCCACGACATGGAAAGATATGATATTTATGATTCCACTCAGCCGAGTCAGGGGTGTATGAGGGCGACTTAACGCAGTCCTTGGTAGTATATAATACAGCGCGAACAGATAGCCTACCTTAAACAGGTTGGGATAAGTCATTTTCTACCTGCTGTTCGTGGAGGGTTGCATTGGAAATCTCGGTGTGCCCAGATGAACCGCATCATCGCTAGACCTTTGGCCAATAGCAACATCATGACGTGATGCAGATATCTCAGTCAGCCACGAAGGTGCCGTATGTTACCTTGGACGGCGCTATTGACTAACTGCAGTTCGGATTTACGAGCAAGCTGGAACCCGTGGCGCTTCACATCGCCGAGGGTAACTTGCAGGCCTGTCACACTTTGGGGACAGGAAGTGGTTCTGTTTCCCACAATCTCTCTCATATTGACCATTGGCTAGTGTCGGTGAGCTATTTGGCTATGCTGATGCCTACAAAGAGTAGGCTTGACTGAATTGAGTATATCCGCACCACAAGTCCGCTTCGCTTGGGGATTACAATCGCCTACATGATGTATCTGATAGTTTTGAAACAGGCTGCTGAGGCGGTGACAGTAGGGAGAAACAAAGAACTCTCCCACCAGCTTTTGATCTGCATAATCTGACCACCGTATGATGTAAGCAAGGCAGTCCCCATAACAGGGTGCCAAGATGACTCGCTGAATATGCAGGACGTCGCATTCAGCTCGTCCAATTAGGTAGGTAGTAACCTCGGAGTTCATAAGCATTCACTTGTTGCAGGATGAGGGGGTGGAGGCCCCTAATGCCGGCAATTTCAGGAAGCAAAAGGCTTTTCTAATGCTGGAGGACAGCTAAGCCCACCTAGCATTTTAACAAAAATATTAAGCATCGCGAACTAATACCAGATATACTCCTACTCGGTGCCTTTATATTACTGAAACTCAAATACGCGAACCATACCAATCAGACTTCGGTTTCTAGACTCTAATGATAACTCACAGTTCAATGGCCATTCAGTTAAGGGACCTTCTTCGCCCCTTTTCCTGGAAAAGAGAGCACTCTATAACAACAAGGATCAACTCCAAGTATGTATCTAGCCCGAGGAAGTTGAATCAGGCGCTCCAGAAGGAACTTGGTGTAGGCCAGTTCGAAATTGAGGTCAGGACTTGCTTTCACACTCTTACTAGTCAACTTTCGCTCACTGGGGTATAGATGCGGCATAACATGTATATCATTACATCGCATGCACACGTTGACACAGTTAGATACCCAATCATCACTTATCGGCCAAGAGCGGCTTGTTAACTTCGCGCATTATCTAGTCGACCCTACTGTCCTTCCCCGAACAACCATACGATAACCTCTAGCCTACTGGAGATATACGATCCAGTGTTGCAGCTTTGACTCGTGGAAGCGAGACAAGTGTTCATAATAGTAGGAGGACGTCTTCGAATACGAGAATAATATTATGTTGGATTGATTAGCACCACGTTTTGATAAATTTCCGTCTGCTTATAGTACCTCACGCTCGTAACCCCTTTTCAATTCAATTAGCCTTTACCTTATTCTATTGATGCAGTAAAGATATAGGATTAGGACTTTCAAACTAAATAAGCTAATGAGACTTCATAATTTAAAGAATGTAGTGTTACGGCAGCCAGGCTGTCCTGAGTATAAGCGCTGCGGTGACTCTACGTCTCCCCAAGCTCCACATTCTCAACATGACCGAATTCAAAGTCGTAACTTGGGAGCTCACGGTCAAAACCCGTTCCGCATCAGTGTTATGGTACCCTCAGGTGGCATACAGGTGGTGTAAGATACGTAAATATCAGGTTGCTAAGGAAGGGGGCGGCAGAAGTATCACACGTGCCTCAGGTATGTTGGTAGCCCCGGGATACCATGCAGATTTGTACGTACTTAAGGGATTGTCAGTATTGGGCCTGCTCCTCTGCTTCCCTTCTTTTGCCAACTCAATATAGTGAACCTTTTCCTGGTGAGTGGATTACGAGCCATCTCCAGATACCGGTGTCATTACAGTCGGTATATGTTTGGCGGCAATATTGATATCTTCGATAGCCAACCCAGTTTGACATTCCCGGAAAGTATTTCAGGAAAACAAAGCCTTTCCACTGTCCCTGTTGGCCTAGAGCTGCATGTAGCATTTCGCGATTATTGGGGCACTAACACCAAAGAATGGATTACCACGACTGGGACCGTGCGGGCAGGCAGGAAGAGGGAGACTAGCCATTCAGAACTCCGTTCTCACATGTCTGACGAAGGATGGTACACGTTGGCACATACAGCCATGGTCCAACGAGAACATGTACTGAGACCCTGAATTTTACTTCCCCAACGGTACAAGGCAGTGCGCCGGTCAAATCGGTGCCGTGGGAGCTGTGATGTAAGCCGGATGAAGTCAGATAGCTGATCCGTGAAGTCCGCGGAAGTACCCGCGTTTAGGGAAACAATTAATCACCCGAGACTTGGACATGCGGCTGCCCTCCGAGCAGCTACGCCAAGTTCAGCATTACGAGGGTATAGAGTGTTTCCGAAGCTTGGAGCGACTTCGGAAGATACCGCCAACCTACTCAGCTCCCAATGGGGAGGAAGGTTAAACTTTCCATATAACGCTGGAGGTTCTGGCTCTCGGAGGTGAAATGCAGCATGGCGACATTAAGCATGGAAGCCGCGGGAATCTTAAGATCACTCACGAATCCTCCAAGCTGGCCTACGCGTTCGGCTTCATAGTAGTGTATGGGTAGGGCCAGGCGAAATCATTGAGTAGCGTTTGATCATGCATACCTAGTCCTAAGCGCTGAAGCGTAGAACCCATGTCATGCTGCTGTTACAATGTAGTCGAAAAACCCGGGGTCGACCGCGAATCTCAACTCAATGCGTCATCGCGTGAACTAGAGTGAGCTACACTTTGCTCTCCCCAAAAAATAAAAGAAGCCTCGACTGGCTAAGAGTGGAGTGCTTGACTGATGCAAATACTAGGCTGAGACCCCAATTCGTGGTCCGTCGCCCCATCCCAACGGACCAACGCCCAAGGACAACACTTCTCCCTCTCCGTTCTACTCCGCTCAGGCCCGTCCCGTCAGCCATAGTAGGAAACCCCCGACTGCGATGAAGCATCGGAACATCATGCCCTTGATCCCCGTGCTATGCCCCATCTCAATCCTCCAATGTGATTCCTTGATGACCTTGACAGCCCTGGGTACACTGATGGCATCGTACGACCTAACCGCGCGCTCCATGTCGCTCGCCACGCAGATTTGCTCTGCTAGGTCCCACCCATCCTTCATCCCCAGGCTAGCCCCGTACCCGGCAAACGGACTGACTGCGTGGTTGCTATCGCCGATGAACACTATGGGTCCTAGATCGCTTACATCGTGGTAGAATGGCTGCTTGTCCCGCGCAGGCATGGAGAAGACAGTCGCAGGATCTGTGGCCTTTACGATGGTTTGGAACGGCTCCCCGAACATGTGGCCCAAGTCCAGTCCCTCCTGAATCACCTTCTCCGCACTCTCCGGGTCGTTAGGATTGATGCGTCGTCGCTCTTGCGCTTCCAGGCGGCTTAGAGCCCAGACGACGCTGTGATGGTCGATGGGAGAGAGAAAGCAGGCTACTCCCCGTCCAGACAGCAACATACCCCAATTGTTGTCCAACGGCTGAGGGATTTTGTCCTCGAACTTGGCGCTACCTCCCAGTAGGATCGCCCCGGCATAACGCAGCGTGTCATCTGGTCGGAGGCAAGCCCGCAACTTGCTACTGGCGCCGTCCGCCACGACGAGGAAGTCGCACTCATTCTCGTCATCCGCTTTTGAGTCGTGTCCGCCACGTGCAAGCTTCACTTTCACTCTGCCGCCGGGCAGTTTATGTGCCTCGACGCACGCAGAACCCCAGGTAATGTTGTCCGTTGCTTCTACGGCGTCCACCAAGACCTTGCGCAGGTTCTTGCGCGTTATGCGGATGCCCGCTGACGGCAGGCCCGGGGCCGGCTTATACCGCACGCTCATCTGCTCGCCAAAGTCCCTACCCCAGACTTTGAAGCTTCCCGTCCCATCCAGGCCGAGAAGCACGTGCGGCAGCACTTCGTCAAGTAGCCCTAATTGCTTCAGCGCATACAGACCGCCGGTCTCGTCGTATCCTGCTAGGGACAGGCTGAAGCCCTCGCGGTTGATGCTGGTCTCTTGGGTGTCGCGTTCATAAATGACAATCTCCGGGGGTTGAAGGGCCGGGTTCCATTGCCGACGGAGGCCGATGACAAAGGCCAACCCGGCCATGCCGGCGCCGGCGACAATAATTCGCTTTCCGGCAAGGAAGTGGTTTTCCTCTGGAGTCATGTTGCTTGCGATCCCCAAGCTTTCAATCACCGTTTGGGTGTTTCGAATTCGTTGTTGATATATGCGGACACCGCTAAAAGATCTGTGACCAATCTGGCAAACTTCGAATAGAAGGCTACCATCTCTATTTAACACTGTTTCCCAGCCACTTGTCCATAGTTTGAATATGCTCCCACGCAAACATTGGTCGGGTAAACAAGCATCCCGACGGACCTGAACCCCCAAACCCGCTTAGGCAGCAGTGTCTGGGCCTCGGATGTGGCGTATCTTTAGGGGATGCAGCCTGACAGGTGACCGCTCGAGACCAGTTGAACTTTTGTTGCTCCGTTCAAGGTGTCTTTCTGCACACACGTAGCGCTAGACTCCCGCCAGAAGTATGCAATGTCTGTCTCATCTGGCGTCCTCTTGGTACAGTTCAGGCCGCCTATCTCCTTGGCCTCGACAATCCATTTTCCGTACCCTTCAGCCGTCGCGGTGGGTGGTCCAGGTGCCCTGAAGCGAGAGATGTCCCGAACACTCCTAAGGGCCTTAGGTAAATCACCTAAGGAGTTTCGGGCAAGGGGGGGGCAACGGGCGTAAGCTACTAGACGCCAGGGCTCTTAGGCCTGATACTCAGTAACCGATAAAACACGAGAGCTTATCGTCCGGGTTCTCACGGACCACTGATTACAGCGCAAATAGCCCCAGTTCCAGGCAACCGCCTCCTGAGTAAGCCAATGAGGAAGCTAGCATCATCGTCCTTTGCCCCAGAAGAAGCGGGTGTCAAAGACCAGTCCTAGTGCACCTCCACAATCGGGGAACTTTGCACGCCTTAGTTTTCCAGGTACTGCCATTCAAACGACAGCCAGCTGCGAAGCGAGATTTGGCTTACGAGCAAGGATGGCCTCGCGATTCGTGGAATGGTGTCGCAAGGAAAGCTAGACACCGACCTGCATACCTAGCCTAAACTCAAAGCCATAATTCAGCATCCATCTCCTTCGGTTTGGAACCGCCTTTGATCACCGTGGGCAGATCCACTTGGTGCTTCCCGACTCTCGGAAGACTCGTTGTGGGCGTCCCTGCGGAACTCTGGGCAGTTCCTTCGGGAGAGGTCCTAGCAATTGATTCCAGATCGATGCTCGAGGGGTACTGAGACAACGTGTTCTCGTTTTGGGCTACTTTGTCGCTTCCCAAAATGCGTTGGAGCCCGTTGGACAGGCAACAGGTATATAGTCTCAAGGTCATCTCTCTGCCTTGGCCAACGCGGATCATCGTGGGACTTGTACTCGTATTATCGGCCTCTCCAGCACACCTAGACTTAGACGTATACGCCGTAGTTCTAGCTCATTTTGTCGAAACGCGTCACACCTCCCTTACGTGACTTGGTGAAATTCTCCTGGTTCGGTCTCGTTTCCTGGAGGACTGGCAAGTCATGGCGTTGGAGGAGAGTGAAGAGAAGGATGAGATGACGCCTCGAGACCATGAAGGGGTATGCCTCGGTTTTAGAGGCAGGTCTGGGACCCAGTTCCGGGGCTAGAGCGGCTCCCGTCAGCTCCCAAAATAGCTCTCACCTGAGCAACCGGCAGAGCCGGGCCCA
>QJOA01000982.1:0-17033 GCA_004155915.1 Monosporascus sp. CRB-9-2
GCAGGGCTTTTTATATTCGTGAATAACAGCTTATTAAGCAGGTTATTCACTTATTAATCCATTATTTCCATTATTAATCAAAGGGTGGATAATGGAAATATTTGGAAGGTTGTAGAAGTTTGTATGCCCCTTTTTGCCACCTCCAATAGGGGTGGACCCACTTTTCCCGGAGGGGACCTCCGGATTCCTAGAGAGAGCTTGTGTGCCAACGTCGACATGAACGAGAACAGCCTGCGGCCGTCTGTCAGAGAGAAGGGGTAAAGTACAGAGTGAAAGGCAGAAGAAGCAGCCTAGCTGGTAGTCCGTAGTATAGGTAGTAGAATAGATGACCATTAACGCCTGCCTTTTCCTAACTACTCGGGGCGAAGCCCCCCTATATATACACGGCCCGGACCCTCACCGGCGGGGCGCTGGCCCCTAGAAAGGGGGTCACACCTTGGCACCTGACACCGTCCTGAGACTCGGGCATACCCATCAGCCATCAAGATAGCAGTGATCTCAGAAAGGCACGTAATCATCCTAGGCCAAGAGCCGGGTCGCTCCCTCTTGCCTTCGACAATAGCCTCGATGATGGACGGATGATCGGACCAAACATTGACAAAACATGCTATTATACCAGGCTTGAGAACACATTAAGCGTAAAAGTTGTCTTGGATTATGGCAAAAGATCAGGCGCTCGAACTGCGTTAGTAGTTCAAGAGTAATATAGTTATATATTCCTACAAGTTGCAAGTTGGAGTGTGGTGAGACGTACTTCCCAAAGTGCCTTGAACAGAGCAAATGCAGTCGTGTATCTGCCCGGAAACTTAATTTCTAGTCCGCTAAGGACAAGTAGCGTGTAGCAACAGACTAGGTACTTACGATCCAGAGGTACTCTGAGACGTTGCCATGTCTGCATGCTTGGAAGGTAGAGGAATCATGCGTTGGTTGGTGGAAAAGGTAGCAGCGGATTTCATATGAGACCAAGATGCGAAGGGCAGGAAAGACATTGATGCAGGCGAGCAACTTTGCCTTCGGGCGGTATTCCTCGCCGGGCGGCGGAGCACCCGGGACAAGGAGCTCCAAAAGGCCATTCTGAGAGCTGTGAAATGTGGGTAGGTGGTCGTGGGCGAAAGAAAAAGGGAGGAATTTTTTAAAGCGATCTTATTTCGGTTATTTTACTGATGCACCTCCCTCTGTAAGGGGCATTTGTCTAGTAACCCCCGTCGGCGAGCAAGATATGATTCACCGCTTTAGGCCTCGGGATCCGCAGTGAAATCTGCAGTTGGTCTTTCTCCGCTACGTGCTGCATGCGAATGATCAAGCACAGAAGGTTGTTTACACAGAATTCCCAGAAGAATCCGCCGGCTCTTATTGTTGCAGATGAACCAGAATAGCTGCGAATATCAATTATTGGCGCCGCGCTCATTTGCACATTGCGCTCCGGGATACGCAGAATTCCATTAACTTGATAAAATGCTATGAGTATCACAGTCTGCCTCCGAATATTCTTATTCTAACTTAGGCGGAGATGAGTGGCTCATCGGCTCTCCTCCTGAATCACCCAACTGACTCGGGGTCCGGGAATCTATGCCGGTCCGCCCCTTGCGCAACAAAAGCATCCCTGATATTCCTTACATTGGTCAAGACCCAATCGAGTCTGTCGGTCCATTTGAAAGGGGTGCGTAGAACACTATCATTAGTCTCATGGTCTTCAATTTCATAACACCGCTCCTCAGCCGCTCTCTTTCTGCGGCGAAGGCGTCCTGGACCTCCGCGTACAGCGACTCGTATCAGCTTCTCGTCAGGGCGTTGATCGGATCGAGCCCCAGCTGTCGAACGCGGCGACGTACTCGCACACAATGGTCCTCAAGTGACTCCCCCCCTTCAACTTCAGGAAAGAAACAAGCTCAGCAGGGAACATAGGACTGGCATATCTGCCGCACCTTTGCGCACTCATTGATCGAAGCTGGGATCAGGTCGCATAAAGGCACCCAAAAGGTGCTAGGCGACAGTACTGGCGCCGGCTACGGGGTCTAATGCATTCCCAGCCGCGTTACTTGCATCTATAACACGGTTTCCCGTCTCTGTAGCATCCTGGAGCTGCGCGCACAGGGTGCTCACGATAGCTCTCAACGGTCTGTCCAGTGGGCCGACTGAAGGGGACTGGGGGGAGGAAAAGAAAAGATTGAGAGAATGGGAAAAAGTCGACAGGAAAAGACTAAAAGATATTAAGAGACAGCAGCCGACGCGACATAAGCAGAGAGGGTGGAGTCGACGAGCCAATAGTCCTGCTGTGCCTCAGCACTTCGCGGAACTTCAGTAGGGAATCGTCGCCTGGGCGGTTCAAGACGTCCGGAGGACCAAATTCCCAACTGTATTCCCACGTTGCCAAAATATCATCGCAGCTCATAGGGCCCGCCTTGGAGTCGAGCAGAGCTCTCGTGACATCAAGCGGCACAGAGGGGTGAAAGGAAAGTGGTAGCGGACTCTTCAGTTCGTTTGTGGTTTTGGTGGGACCATCGTCTTCCTTCAGCAGAGCTCTCCATATAAAGTTCAATCCCTGCTTAAACTGGGACTTGCTTCGACATATTGACTCAGGCGATAAACCAGCAGTCGACGGGCCACCACCAGCGATACCAGCGGCGGTCAATGCCATGGTTCTTCTCGTCGTCACTGCTGTCGGAGAAGAGAAAGCTGCCAGAATGGTTGGGCCGACGTGCATGCTCCAGTAGTTGATTGGCATAAACGGCGGGATTCTTGATGGCCATTGAATTTGGCCTTTGCCTGAGAAGCGGATATCGTCCTGGAAGCTTCGCTGACAGCGCTTTTGGAGAGGGGGAGAAATAGGCAGGCATTCTGCTGGGGGTAAAGTTGCTTGGGTATCAAAAGGAGTTCTATGTCAACGGTGGAGCTGCTGTAAGGAATAATGATAGATCTCGGTCGTTCCTGAACGGAAGTCAAAAGAATCGGGTGTAGGGAGGATTTACTAGAGCGTTCAGCAGGCACCACTATGGACACCGCAAGCGACAGAACCGGCGACACAACCGGGGATAGCACCGGAAACGCCAGCGGAGAGACCAGCGCGGACACCAGCACGAACAGCAGCCAAACCATAAACGCCACTGCGAGTCAGATCCTCAACAGGGGCGCCACGATGTCGGCTACCCTGCGACTACCTTCCTGCGGAGTTGGGAAGCCCTGTTGGCTGCTGGCCTGGTCAATCTCTTGCCCAGGAGCTGGCAGTCAACGGAGCAGTAGCCCGCGAAGCTACAAGCGACGGAGTTGCAGTTGGCGGTGTAACAGATGAAAGGAGGAGAATATGGTGAGAGGAAAAAATTGGTGTCAGGAAGGTCTTTGGCTGCTCATCTGCCTCCTTCGGCTCCACGTCTCCCTTACTTGCTAGTGCGTTGTCGTCGGCGTCGTAGTCGGCGTCAGAGTCGGCGACGGCGTCAGAGTCGGGGTCTGGGATTGTGCGGAATAACGAGACGCTTATTGTTCAGATAATCTAGGTCTTCAAAATTGGGCCCCTTGCTTCTATTTATGTCTGGTCGATGGCCTTCGGGTCTGTGATGGCTGCAACAGAAGATTTGCCACCGAGCCCTCACAGAGGACGATCTCCTGAGACATCTATGAATATAGTGAGAGGAAACCCTTTGAGATTGTTGACAGCTTATTGTTAGCACCACGGGCTTCCTGGGTCATGTGCGTGATCGGGTTTGAAGTTCCTGGAGGTCTCGGCCAGTAGGAGACCTGATGCCGGAGGTATTTGGGGAAGAAAGATGGTGAGAGGAAAAAAAAGAAAGAGCAAAGTGAGGAGGGCAGGGGTTAGGCGAGAGGGGTGGAGCAGAATGATGATTGCCTGTAAGATCCCCTAACTTTCGGATTGCCAAATTTCGAAGGGCGAATCACCAACCGTCTATCTTGCCCTGCTCAATTCCAAATACGTTCCGAAAATCAATGACATATTCGGAGCGAAGAGAGGGCAGCGGCAGTGGCCTTTGGTTGCGTTGTTCGGATGATAAATTGGGTTTCGGGGTCTCAAACATCGCCTCTCCTCGGCTATGTTGCTGACGGGAGCGAATAACAGATTGCACTTTTGGGCAAAGCCCCTGGTATTGATGCGTCTCGGATTGCTACACTTGCTCTACCATCCAGGACCTATAATTAATACAAGGTCTATAATGCATACCCGGACTTAGCTGCCAATGGATCTTGATGACCTTGGGCTTATCGTGGAGGGGTATCTTGACGTGCGTAAACGGCGACACGACAGGCGGGAGAGGCTTGTGGTTGAGTTTATGCTCGAGCTTCAAGGTCCAAATCTGTTGCTTAGGTTACTTAGTAGGCTTTCATTGGAGACACATCGAGAAATATACTGAGGCTAAGAAATGAGACTCCTTGCGGTACTGTTGAAGAGGAAGCCCAGCATCATATCATGGCTTCAGTCCTTGGCCTTCGTTCGTGCTGGGCGAGTCTAGCTTGACGGACTTTCCAGTGGCTGCAGTGTTTGCAAAGTCATGACACCAATCAGTGGCGTTATTGTTGTGGATCGTTGTGGAAAGGTGCATGGGTGATTGGAGTTTAAGAGGTAACAAAAAATGGTAGATAAAATGGCTAATAGGATCGTCTTCCTAGATCATCTTTGCCATCCCCACTAGGCAATCCTGATGCTTACACTGCCTTTGTAGGCTAATCAGATTATGTATGCAGGGAAGACTTCGGGGCGGACTGGGGAAACTAAGTTAATTAAGGATTGGACCAGTTGGCTGTTTTATTCTTTTCCCAGGGGCAACCGGGGCTACGCATACGTCGCGTCTTTGATCTGTTACGAACTTACTATCTGACTCGACGATACCTGCTCTTTTCTCTATTTAAATGTATTTTCCTTATGGAAGTTCATTAGTTACTGGAAGCCTCTGCTACGTCTTCGAACGATGCGCTAGGCGAACAACCGGGGTACCATCACACAAAGTCCGACTAAGTGGTACAGATTTCGGCAATGAGCAATTGCATTATGCTTCCTATATTACACTCCAAAATTCTGAGAAACCAAAAACCAGAGGCTCGAGCTGGCTGAAAGCAAAGACATTATTAGCGGGTACGCCTGGGACCCATGGGGATCTCAACTACGTCGCCCGGGTTCTTCAGAAAACTCTTGATGGTCTCGACCTGCCCGCTTACGAAGAAGATCACCTTGCGACCCTGCATCACCCCAAACCATTCCTCGATAAGCCTCGCAAGGCGCTTGACCTGCTGCCTGTTATAATAATAATAAGCTTGGTCCATATCGGTGACCAGGCAACACGGCCGGGCTAGTGGACCAGGGGGTTTGCTGCTGCCGCCGTCCTGCTGCTGGCTTGTTGGATAAGTTTCTCGCGGACCGTGGGGACCGCGTCCTCCAGCATCTGGAGGACCTCATCAATGCTTTTGGAGGTGTGACCGTTATCGCCTAAATTCAGGACAAAATCCTCTTGGAAGAAGCCGCATTCGCGCATGAGGAAGTCTCGGAAACCTCGCTCTCCAAGCCTAACGAACATTCTCGTAATGAGGGACCTCAGCACCGCGTCGGGATCTCGTTTGACTCTGAGGGGTGCCGCATCGACGAGGACCACCGGTCTCGGCAGTTCTCCTATTCGGTAAGGGCCACGGAGATCTTGTGGGACCTCGTCGTAGAAGTGCCGCATCATGATCCAGGCTACTTCGTATGCCTTCTCGGCGTCGGGCGCCTCGACGATTGCAGTGGAAACTTCAGGCTGGGCAATAAATAAGTGGAGGGTTTTTTCTCTCCACCACCATGGGAGGCCAGGGCAGTAATTGGGATTGCGAAAAAGTGCGAAAAGTGGGTCTGTGCGCTCGTCAATGTAGTCCCAGTCTGGAGGGGGGCTAGGCAGCCTGGGCCGAGTCGGCATCGTAAAAAATGAAGAATGTTAACTGCTATCGTGCGTAAAGTGTCGGTGGTGGTGCTTACTATTCTCTAGCCCACGAGAGCAAGCGCGATACTTTATAGAGGGGGTTATTTCGGTGTTTGCTTCTTGTCGCCATCCCCTACACCGACCGAGAATCCATGAATCATTCATACGCAGGAGGACCTGGGAGATCAGAAGATGGATAAGATGCCTGTACATTAGCTTCAGAATCAAGTGTTCGTAATTAATTTTCAGTGGAATAATGTACCAATCATATATAACATCGACGATCAGGTTACGTGACGATATCCCTCCTCATTCCGGGGACTACATCACTTTGCACGTAAGTACCATGAAAGGGCCAATTTCGCCGGGAAAACCAACATTCTACACCCAAATTTTTGCCCGGAATTGTCCCAGCATGATTCCCCACATGCCTGACCCCTGGTATATCTTTGCTGCATTACCCAACGGGGAACACGCCCCAGATCGATGGCTCACAACCTCCCAAGTCATCCTCCTATCCCACTTGCACGTCTGTTGCCGGAAAAGATACAAGCGTTACATACAATCTCCATAAGTTCGCAGGAAAGGGACCCCACTGAACAGAGAATCGACCACCAAAGATCGACAACTCGGCATTAATAGTATCGGTACTTACCAGCGTCTAGCACTTCCTGGCACCACCGCGAAATGAAGTTTGCCCATGTCGACATACGGATAATCTCCTCTTGCTATTATATCTTTCTTTTGGCGGGGAACGTACAGCAGCTCATCATGAGGTCCAGATGCGGTGGGTTCCAGCGCACATGAAACCTCTTCCTCAAGTATCCCCCGTCAACAGAACTGCCTGACGTGCAGAAGGGCCCCGCCTTTGGGCGTTCCATTAATGGACTTGGTCTAGGCGATTAGGATGCTTTGAACCTATTGCAGGGAAGGTAATCGCATTGTATACTTAATCTGTCACGCCCTGCCGTGAACGATTTACCCGGGTGTGCCCCGGGCTGACCGGGTTGCCATTTGGACACCGTGAAATGTGCCCCAAGCTCAGCAATCTCTGCACGAAGAGACTCTAAGCTGACAGTTCTCTCATCTCACAGACCAGGCTTCCTTTCTCTATTTCAACTGTCCGCTCCGAATAACCGATCCGCCTGATAATCCACGTCTTCCGAGAAGCTATCTCTAGGTAACATGGTTCACGAAACGATAGAAGAAGCACAGGCTACAGAAGGGCTACACGTTGATATCTCGTCGTCCAGCACATTCCGGTCCACATCCGACAACCAGGACACAGCATGCCACTCATCCACCAATTGTACACGGAGCGTCAGAGGATTGGCTCAGGCAGGACGCAATCAGATAAGGAGAGGAAGGTGCATCGCCCTCGGGTCCGATAGACGAAGGTTATGGCATGTATGGGCGCACTGATCTTATCATAAGGGGTTCGACTCCGAGCGGGCCGAACCGAGACGACGGATCCCACGGACCTAACCGCCCCAGCTAGATTGATCTCGCCGAATCGTTAATAGATCCGAGTTAAACGCTTTCTGGTAACCCCACCGCTTATTAGCGCACCCTTCGCCCTATACAAATCTAAGTGGGCAGCCAGGTTAGGGTTGGTACTTCTACCAACGGGTAACTTATTGTATATGTTTTAACGTCAGCGGCTCCCCCTGAACTTACACGCTCCTATTTCAATACGTCACTCCTTCATATGTCGTTCAAAAGAAATTGCAAAGACGTGTGAACTGCCTTTTTATAATTCTGGGTATATATAAATTATTATTTTTGTTTCGGGGATTTCGTGCAATTGAAGCCTACAGTTTTATAGTTATAAATACCAACAACACCGTTACATACCATGGGAACCTCGGATTTGTACGCCCTGGAAGGCGCTCAAAGTAACCTTCGGGTACTGTACGGATTCGTGGAAGTATTGCTAATGTCCCGGCGTCACTTACTTAGTTTGTGTGGGGGAACGGATGATGGGCGGTGGGATTGCCAGAGCGTTAGGTCGGTCAATTAACGATTTGGCGAGGCCAATCTAGCTGGGGCGGATCTAACCGCCTTGCTTATTTGCTTAATGATGGATTAAAGGCCATTTCAGCACGGCAAGATAAACACCATAGAAACGTGTATTATTTCGTCGAGCCTCACATAACCGGCGGTCGTATCCACGTGCCCATTGTTAGAGGATTTGGGACAGTGCGCCCCTTGATACCAGAAAATAATCAAGTTTTATGCACGACTCGTCAGAACTACGGGTAATTGGTCATCGGATAATTACTTGAAACGTTAAGCCAACATGCTCGATCCTATAACACCACGGACCGGATAGCCAGAACTTGCATGGGGTGGTCATAGGGCGTGGAACGAGTAGGGAGTCCGAGCTTTGGTCCGCCACCTCATCCTCTGAGGAGTTCAACAAGCCACAAGGTAGAAACTCGATTTCCACCAGTATTGGGCAGTATGTTAGACGGCAATAAGCAATACTGTCGTCAACTACCACTGCACGTTGGATACATGTTGGGAAACGCCAACGGACAATCCATGCGACGACGACCGGAAGGACTCGCGGTTTTCCGCTCGACCAGTAAGGAACCACAGGGCCGGGCCGGCTCCCTAGCCACCGCCAGCGTCCGCTCCTGGCTCCCTATTCGCCGTCAGTGTCCGCTCCTGGCTCCCTAGTCGCCGTAAGTGTCGCTTACTTGCATCGCTTCCGATAACTCCAACCACATTTCGTTTCTACATTTGTTCACATAGTGAAAACGAACTGCTTGAATACTACTGACAAGTATGGCGAGCATCACAGCAGAGAATAGTGACACTGTTGGAGTGACTGTAGAGACGATCGAAAGAACGCACATAGGCGAGGATGCACCTGAATACCTTAATGGCTGGGCTCTCACTTCTTTGGCCTTGGCCTTGATGTTCAGTTCCTTCATGCTGGCACTGGACAATACCATCCCAGGTACGGGGTTTTTTGCCTGCAGAGATGAGCATAGCTAATGTATAAAAGCGACCGCGATACCTCAAATTATCAGCGACTCCAAGAGTCTCAACGGTATGTGTTGGTATAGCGCTTCATACCTCATTGCGCAAATGGCTCTGCTTCCGACCTGCGGACGTATCTACACCTTCTACAATATCAAGTGGACGTATATTGTATTGCTACTTCTTTTTGAATTTGGCTCTATCATCTGCGCAGTCGCACCACACTCGACGACACTTATAATGGGAAAGGCGGTTGCTGGCTTGGATGCTGCGGGTCTGCTAGTAGAGCGACAGTCATCATATCATACTGTAATTATGGCCTTGAAAAGCCGGGCTATGTTGCTGCCGATGATTTTCGGTGTGTATGGCGTTAGATCTGTGACCGGACTACTCATCGGTGGTGTCATAACGGACAACAAAACGCTAAGTTGGCGGTTCATCTTCTGGATCAAACTTCGTGAGTCGCCAATAAAGCATTTTCCAACCCATGTTAACAGCTTGCAGCTTTCGGGGCAATCGGATTGGCTCAGATTTGGTTTACTTTAAGGAATCCTCCACCAACAGCAAAAGCAGGACTATCGCGTATCAAGAAAATACGTCAATTGGATATCGCAGGCGCTATCTTGCTGATTGGTGCAATAACGTATCTGTTATTCGCTCTGCAATGGGGAGGCATTGGTTATCCGTAGTCTAATGCAAAAGTATTCGGCCACCTTATTAAATTTGGCTTAATCCTAATTGCTTTCCTTATTTTGCAAATCCGAAACAAAAAAGGTAAATTCGTTTATCTCGTTTACTTTTAACCCCCTTGGCGCATGCTAACATTACTTCAGCTGCACTATCCCTCTCTACATCTTTCGGAACCGCACCGTATGTGCGGCATGAGGCTTCATTATATTCCTCCAGCTAGCCATCGTTATGCAGACATATTACTGGCCTATCTACTTCCAGTCTGTCAAGGATACCAGCGCCAAAGACTCGGGGATCTATCTACACCCACTTGTCATCTCCAACAGCCTTACCACGCTCAGCGCTGGCTGGATCACCTCCAAGGTTGAATACTACGTACCGTTCATGTGCATCGGCGCTCCCATCCTTGCCGCGGGAGATGGCCTGTACCAACTCATCCGCCTGCATAGTCCAGCTTCGGAATGGATAGGGTACCAAATTGTATCGGTGTTGGTTACGGCATATGCACGCAGATGCCAATACTGGCGGTTCAAGTAGTACTCGACAAGCCAGACATGCCGACGGGTTGCGTGATGGTTATATTTTTCCATCTTGGGGGCGCTATGGCTACTAGTATAGGGCAGAACCTCTTCACCGACAAGGTTCTGAAAAGCTCTATGAAATGGATGCGTAGATGGTGCAGCTGTGGTCAGAGCCGGTGCAAAGGAGTTCAGGAAGCTGATTAGTTCAGAACTGATGGACGAAGTGATCGAGGCTTTTGGTTCTGCTTTGAGGGACGTGTTTCTGCTTGCACTTGCTGGCGCAGTCGTTGCCTTAGCCATAAGCTCGGCAATGGAGTGGCGGAGATTCCCCCAAGACCGCAAAAGGGAGGACTCTGCGAGTGAGACTACCCAAGCTCCCCCTGCACAGGACGTGGAGAAAGAGCCGATGGGTAATAATTCTGTAGCGGCGATTATCTAAGCCATGGCGCTATACATTGTACA
This sequence comes from Monosporascus sp. CRB-9-2, assembly GCA_004155915.1. NCBI lineage: Eukaryota > Fungi > Ascomycota > Sordariomycetes > Xylariales > Monosporascus > Monosporascus sp. CRB-9-2. Next base: position 10,556 of record QJOA01000982.1, read on the forward strand.
TCATCTAGGCCTTGACCACGATTGACCTATGGGGCCAATGACCCGACTTCTGTCAGCTAGCCAGCGGTGCGAAATGCACCCCATATACCGAAAGGCCACCTACTGATCGGCGTATATATGTTCCGTGGCTATGCTACTTAAAAGCAGTAAGCGTGCTATAGCACACGCAATTAGCCGAATACAATGATACGACTGATGCCCCCTATATCTGACAGTATGTATACCACCCAGGAGCCGCGCATGGCAGGACGACTAGCTTCTGCGTTGCAGTTAGTGGCCAGCCCGTGAGGTCACGGCCCCCATTGCTAATATACATATAACATGGGCCTTCACAACAGATACAGTAATGCTGATAACGTATAGCATAATTCCCAGGCATGAACAGTATCACTGCCGTCGTCTACAGTTGCTCCGTTCAATTGGTACGTTGTCGCAGAAAAGGGGTAACCCGCCTAGTCATCAAGCCGAGAATCTAGTAGCACCCCCGAATAACGTTGTTCCTGAGCTCTCACACTATATAGAGCTTTCTAGCCACTGCCCCCCCGGAGACCAGAATTAATCCGGAAAATTTATGCTTTCCACACCTCATGCAACCTTTTCTCGCGATCAGCCTAGCTGCGACATGGGTATTTGCACAGAGGGACCGAATAGCAATCACGGAGTGCATAAATACTTCCTTGGCATATTATAACCACTTGCCAACTGCATACCAACTGCATACCGACTGCAATTCTTCTAACCACCATGCCAGCCTTGCTAGCTTGACCGTCGTGTAGTTTCTTTTCTCGACCAGCGACGCTTCTTTATTGCGTTCACTCATACATTCCAATTGGCCATATTATCCGCTTGAAGGCCCACAAACTGCAGTGATAACTGCTTTAAGCGGCGTCTTCCCTAAAAGGGAACTAAAGGTCACGAACCCAACTCTTTTATTGGACGATTCGGCGTCGCCCCCCGTTTTGACCCATTGCCCAAAAATATGTTCGTACTGCAGTTGGTTGCTTTACGCTGTCAGATAACTGTTGATATTAGGGGTTCTAAGACAGAACGCCACGGAGATTACCTGTGGCTTAGATGGGAACTCCACTAGCCACATCTACCAGTATAAGCCCCGACCGACACGGTTTAAGGGCTTTATGATCAATATAACAACAACTATTTTAACCCTAATACTAAATATACGCTTATATTTAATAATTAAAAGTCTTAGTTTTATTTAATACCGATATCACGATTATAACGGTAAGCGACCTTTAGTTATAATAATTAAAGCTATTAAAGAAAAAACGATTTATTTAACTTTTAAATATTAGGAACAATAAAATAACGAATTTTAAATTAAAGTAATAGCCCTAAATCTATAGGATTATATAAACCTTAATCAAAAATTATTATAGCTTACTTAACTTACGAAGCTAACGTTCGAAAATTACCCTAAAAAAGTTAATCCGCAAATTATTCGAAATATTTCGACCGAAATTACCGCCGATAGTATAACCGTCGCATTAAGCTTTACTGAACAAATAAATATTAACGGAAAACCTCGTTCCGTAACGGAAATAATTACCGAAGGTAAATTTAATTATAATACGGATTAGGTTATATATATATATACGAAAATAAGGATTATAAAGATTACCGGAAAAATATTAAGAAATTAATAAATTAGGTTTTATTTTTGGTATTTTTTAATTACCGATTTACGATTTATAAATTAATAAAAACTTTTAACGAATAATATAACGATTTAAAGGAAACCGGTATTATTTATTAAAAAAAATTAAAGCCGGAAACGAAAAAAAAAATATTAAATAATTATTAAATTATTTACCAAGTTTTTAAAGGATTTTAAAGTATAAATAACTTAATAGGAAATAATTATATCGAACGTATAAAATAAAGGTAATAAAAAAGTTAACGATATATAAAATTTAGCAAACGATTTGAAAAACGTTTTTAATAACGTTTTTGGTTATTAAATTATAAATTTCAAAATAATTTATAAAAAATAAATTAATTCTGGTACTTTAAAATACCGCGAAATAATAACGTAACTTAAAATTTATACATCTGCATAATTAAAAAAAACCCGTTCGTAAATTATTCGAAACGTTTTTAAAATAACGTTCGGAAATATAAACGATTCGGATCCCGAAATAGATAATAATTTATTAAATATTAATAAAATATAAAATTAACTAATTAATATTTTAAAAGGAACCCGAAAATTAAGTAAAAATAAGGGTTAAAGTTAAAATTAAAACGGTAAGTTAACGGAATTAAAATAAAAACGCGTTATTACCGATGAGAATTTTACCGGATTTACTTATTAGGTATGTTTAAGTTTTTATAAATTATTAGCTTATTAGTTTGTTTTTAAAAATAAAATATCCGAAGATTAAAAATTTAATAAAATTTTAATATAATTAATTAAAAAACGTATTATTTTTATCGTAGGTTTAGTAAAAAAAAATTAAAAAATTAAACCTTAAAGCGTTATTCGAAAAGTCCGATTAATTAAAACGTAAGATAAATATTATTAAGGCTATATTTTTAATATTTTATGTAATTTTTGGAACGGTTATTTATTTTTTAAAAAATTCCTTTATTTTTGATTTAAAAATTACTTTTTATATTTTTAATTAGATTAATAGATTCCTTAATTTTAAATTAGTATATTTAGGTAATTATGTATTTATTGGAGATATAATTATCTTTATTTTCGGATATAAAGAAATAGATATCCGTTTTAAAAGTTTAGATAGTTTTCGGTTAATGCGTTTATATAATATAATATATTACGAAAGATTTATTTATAACTTAGTATTATTACGTTTATTAAAAAAATAAAACTTTTGATAAAATTATAAAGGAATTAATAATTATTTTTAACGAAAAAATAATTTAATTATCGTAACGTTAACCGAAAGATACGATTAAATAATAATCGAATACTTATTATTATAATTAATTCGGAAAATGTTTTTTATTCGACGGAAGAAATTTAATTTATAAACAAAACGATTTTCGAATATTGCTAACATTCGACGATGGCATTTAAGGCTTATTTACCCGGGTCCAAAAACTTTTAATCATTTTATGGGCCACTTTCGGAAAATAAAGATTAAGGACTTTAATTAAAAACGCCGGAAAAAAAACAAGATTATTACCGTTAAATATAACGTATACGGATGCGGGAAAGTAAAATGCCTAAACCGTAAAGTTTATTAAAGTTTACCCGTAAAACCGGAAACGTAATTAATTATTAATTTTCAAAATTTGGAAAAAAATAACAACCGTATTAATAACGTTATATTCGTAATTAATCGTTTTTTAGGTTATATTTAGGATTAGTACTTTAGCAATAAAATAGCTAAAATAATTATAATAACCTTAAATTAAATATTTGCCGTTTTCGAAAATTATAATTATAAGGTAAAAGTTATAAAATGTAACGATAAGTTATACGGCAGAAAGTACCAAATCCGAGATTATTTATATTTGAAAAGGAACGTTCGAATCGAGTTTTCGGTACCTAATATACAAGTATAAAATGGAGGCGCCGAACGTTTAAGGGGTATAATTAAGATAAAAGCGATTTATATACAAAAAAAGGTAAAATTATTATATTTTTTATAAATAAAGATTTATTATGTTATAATTTATTTATATAACTAGACCTTTAAATATATATTTAATTAATTAACGTTATATAAACGTTTTTATATTTATTAAATATATAGAGAAAGGATAATGGTTACCGATTAAAAGCTTTATTTAGGTTATTTCCGAATTTATAGTTGCAAAGTTTACGCCTTAATAAAAAACGTATAACGTAAACAGAATAAAAAGCGAAAGTTTGACCCGAAGGCCTGGATTGGTTATTTTATAAGGTATTAATTATCGAATATTTATTATATATGGAATTTTTTAACGAATAAGGTAATAGCAATTTATAACGTTATTTTTAACGAAGAAAATACTTTTAATAGTAACTTAAACGATTTAAAAAACGATTTTTTTAAAGTAACCGAAAACGAATTACGTTATTTACTTGATAAAGTTAAATATTTAAAGGGTTTACGTTTCGAATTTGGATTTACGGTTTACGAAAAAAATAAAAAATTTACGTAATTATTAAAAGTAAGTTCGGATAGTATCGTTAAAAGCGAAAACGTAATAAATTTAAACGAAATAAAAAAACTTTTTAAGGAATTTAATTCGTATAAACTTAATTAATTTTATACGAATATTTATTTCGTTTTTTATCCGACGCCCGATTTTATTTCGCCGCGTTTTGTTATTTTATTAGTTGTTATTATTCGAATTATTGCGGTTTTAAAAAAGAAAGTAATTATAAGTGCCGTTTTTAAAAAATGCGAAGATATCGATAAAATCCTTAATTCCGGAATTGTATACCGTATTTTGAGCTGGAAGGTTACGTTTAATGCAAAATGCTTAAATTCGGTAATAAAGTTAAAATACGGAAAGTAGGTAAATAAGGTATAAGTTACCTAAATGGTAAACCGTCCGTATTATTACCTTAATGATATAAAGATAAAAGTTTAGGTTAATATTTTTAAACATGATTAAATTAAACGTTTATTATAAATAAAAAGGAAAATTTATTAAAGATATTTTTTGCCAACTTTTAAAATTTATAAAAAATTACGAAATTATTTTATAGGGAATAAATTTCGGAAAGTAAAAAAGGATTATTTAGATAATTATAAATAGATAAATTTGTAAATAAAATACGACCGTAAAAAGGCTGATAGAAAATAATTGCTTGATTATATATAAATATACGTTTATAAGTTCGATAAATATGGTAATTTTTTAAAATATAAAGTACGTTTAATGGTACGAAATAATTAATAAGTTTATAAGGAATACGAAAATATTTATGCCTTTATTTTTGTTAAAAGGTTTTTTTAAATTTTTATTATTATAATTGCGCGATTTAACTTAAAGTTGATATAATACAACGTAATTAATGTTTTCGTTAATATAAGGTTAGATAAAAAAATTTATATAAAGATGTTATTAGGATACCGGAAACCGGGAATTATTTTATGTTTATTTAAAGTTTTGTACGGATTAAGGGAATTTTTTTTATTTTAGTAAAAAGAATTATTAAAAACGTTTATTTAGTTAGGTTTTATTTTTATTTTTTATAAGCCGTATTGTTTTGCGTAAAATAATATTTTCGTATTTTTTTATGTTAATAATATAGTTATTGCTTATAGAAAAAAGCGCAAAAAAGTAGTTAATATAACGATTAGTTAATTTAAAATAAGGTATTAATTTATTAAAAAAGATAAATTTTAATAATTTTTAGGAATTAAAATTATCCGAAACCGATTAAGATATTAGATATAATTATTATAATTGTTATATGTTAATAAGTTAGTTAAGTTAATTAAAAGGAAATTAAATTCCGGCCGAACCGATATTTTTATAAAAAATAAAAAGTTATTACTTAGTTAGAAAATTACGTTTAATTACTTTATTAAGATATATTAAAAAAAATCGGCTTAATATTATACGTTATAGTTATTATTTGTCCGGATATAACCTTTATAGCCTTTAAATTGGCAAGATTTAATATAAATTTAAGCTTAAAATATTATATAAAAATAAACCGATTTATTTAATATTTTGTCGAGACGAAATATTACGTTTTAAAGTACGGCGGAATAAATACTTTTAAGGTAATTAGCGACGCTTTTTTTATTAATAATTTAATCGATCGAAAAAGTTTTTAAGCTTACGTAATACGTTTATTTGGTAGCATTATTAAATAGCGCGTTAGTAAGTAAAATATAGTAATTATTTTTATAATAAAAACGGAGTTATTAATATTTATTTAAGTTGCGAAAAAGGTTATGTACGTATTATAATTAATTAAAAAATTCGGAATTTGATTCGATATTTCGATTATTAATATCCAGTATAATAATAAGTAAATTATTAGGTTTATTTACGTAAATATTACCTAATTCCAGACGAAATTAAGGTATATAAATATTTATAACTATTGGTTACGATAAGAAATAATTCGAAAAAGAATTAAAGTAATATATATTTTTACGAACGATATAATTATAGATAAGTTAATAAAGGTCCTTTTTGTTACGTTTTTTGGATAGTTTATTTAACAGTTAAGGTTAACGGATATCAAAAAAAAGGATATAAAAACGTCGGGTTCGAAAATTATCTGATAAGGATTTGCAGGAATTTGAGGATAACTTTGATTAATCGATATTCTGTATCCAGGGCCTGCTATTTAGAAAGCAGCCCCTGGGGGGGTGTGTCAGATAACTGTTAATATTAGGGGTTTTAAGACAGAACGTTACGGAGATTACCTGTGGCTTAGATGGGAACTCCATTAGCCACATCTACCAGTATAAGCCCCGACCGACACGGTCCAAGGGCTCCATGATCAATACAACAACAACTGTTTTGACCCCAATAC
>QJOA01000983.1:0-16902 GCA_004155915.1 Monosporascus sp. CRB-9-2
ACGATATATTTTTTATAATCTTCGTATATTCCGCATTAATATCGTTTACAATTAATAACATAAAACCTTCCGTATCGATCGGGCTTTCCTAGGCATAAATCTTCGTCCTACTTTCGGTATTCCTTAATCCAAACGTCGAATACTACCTAATCGTTTCTTTTTTATCGTCGTTATAATTAAGGAAATAAACTATATTTTTTAAATTCCTTTTATCCTTTATATTTTTAAAGCTATTCCATAAAGGTGTTACAGTATAGGAATAGGGGTTCCTGTATTTGGAGAAACCTGCCTTTGAAGCTTGGTGCGGACCCCGCATGGCTAATCTTCGGATTAGGGAGAGCTTGGCTTTCCCCGTGCCAAGATCAAGGTGATCTAGGTGATCTAGGTGATCTAGGTGATCTGGAACCAGATCATATAAATCACATAGATTATATAGATCTACGACATACTTATTAAATTCAGAATGGATATATATATAACGAACGGTTTCTTATGTAGATAGTACCTATTTAGTTTCGCTTTTTAGTTATTAATTTAAGTCTTTAATTCAAGGTACCGTTTTTTAATTAAGGAAAAAGTTTGCAAATTTTTTTAACGAATAAACTTTCGAATTATTTATTTAGTTATTGTTACCTATAAACCAAAACCTTATTTTGAATATTGTTTATACCTTTAAGCAAATGTATGATAGGTTTATTATATTTTGATAGCTTTTTAATTAATATTTAACGAATGATTTAAGGTTTAATTAGGTATAAGCTTTTTTAAATTTAATAAAAACGATATTATAGAATAACGTTTAAAAGATAGATAGCATATTCGATTCCAGTTATTAGTTAATAAAAGGATTAGTAACTAGATTAAACAATTTATTTTTTATTAAAAAGGTTTTTTAATAAATCGATAAAATGGTATTTATTATTAAAGTTAAGGGCTTTAAAGACCTTTTTTTTTTTAGTAATAATTTACCTTTACCCTTAAAGAAATTATTAAAGTATTTTTAAAGAAGTTCGAAAAGGAAAAAATTATAAAGGAATATAAAGTAAAGATTTAAAGGAGAAAAGAAAAAGAACTTATAACTGAAAAACAATTAAATCTTTTGGCACAAAAAGTTATAAAGCTGAAAAAAAAAAACGTTAAAATTGTTTGATAAAAAAAAATTTTTGTATCCTTTTTGAAAACTTTTGTATCCTTTTTATTCGGTACCGACCGAACCTAAAAAAAAATTATACTTCTTTTTGCTTATTACGAAATATCCGATATTAAAGGTTATAAGTTAACTTTTTTTAAGTTTTATAATAGAACTATTAATATAGAAGGATTTTTAATTTAGGCCAGATTTTACTTTAAGTTTTATAAAAAGTTTTTAACGGAAAATTATTAAAAAGTAATAACTATTTCGTAACTGTTTGTCGGAAAAGTATTTGGTTAATTCGAACTTATTTTGGAGGATTATTTAACGAATTACTTTTTCGAATTTACGGACGTTATTAATTATATTTTTTAAGCTTATAAATATTTCGAAAAATGAATATAAGCTTTGTTTAGAGATACGAATAAATAATAATACGTAATTAAGTAAATATATTTCCTTAAATAAACTAAGTTAGTAGCCGAATATACGATTAAATTTAACCGCTTAATGATAATTTTTAAGTTGCCGGAAAACGCGTTATTTTTTCCTTTTTATAATGGTTTAAAGATCCAAATTAAAAATAAAGTATTTAAAATGCTTAAAATTAAACTTTTCGACAATTATACCGACTAATTTATTACTACCGACCGACGCATTTTTAATCGGTACCTTAAAAAAAGGGAATTAATAGATAAAATAATAATAAACGTTTAAACAGCAAAAATAAAATTAAAATAAATTTTAAAAAAAGCTAATACTATTTTAAAGGAATTTAAGAAAAATAAGTTTAATATTAAATATTTTAACTGTAATAAAAAGGGTTATTATAAAAACGAATATTGCTTTTTAGCTCCAAGGAACTTTAAGAAAAAAGAGATTTTTTAATTTAAAAAGAAGATTTATACGGCCGAACGAAAAATAAATAACAAGAAAAAATGAAAAGGAAATTAATTTTATTTTTATCGATCAGGAATTTATTATTATTACGATTAATAGGGTTAAAAACGATAACTTAAAATATAAGGATTATTTTATTTATAAGGACCTTACGGTTAAAACTTGTAAATACTATTTAGGATAAATAGTTTTCAAAGTAATCATTACGTTAGGATATATTTATTACTTTAATATTTAAAAGTATAAAATATACGACCAAAACGGTTAATTATAATAAGATTTTAATATTTATGGATAATTACCTTCAGAGTTTTATAAGCTCCCAAAATGTACCGTATACCTTAAAAACAAGCCATTAATAAACAATTATAAATTTTTTTATTAAACTGTTTGCCAAATTTATAATTATTTATTTTATTTATAAGTTAAGGAAAATAACGACTTTTGGCCAGAATAGGATAAAAAAAATTTACAAAATTAAACGATAAATATCGATATATAAAAACCTTTCGATAACCAAATTACCCTAAATCTTATTATTCACATCCCGAATTAAAGCAAAGCTAAAAGACTATGTTGTAAGGATACTTATGTTATTTTCCGATACTTTATATTTACTACGAATCTTTAAATATAGAAATAACTTTTTCGGAGATTTATTTTTCCGACCTTATAATTTACGAAATATAAAATTTAAAAACAGGAAGTGGTATAGGTATATAGACGATTATTATACCAAACATGCTGTTAAGAAAGCTTGCAAATAAAGGCGCCTTTTGGTTAAAAAGGTACCTTAGTTAAAGAATTACGAAGGTTTTCGAAAGTAAAGTATCAAAAAACCTATAAATATAAAACCTTATATAAGGCATAAAAAAGATTACGGAATTAAATCGAAATTTTTATTTATTATAGAAATAAAATATTTAACGTAATAATTAATTCCGGAACAAAAAATAATTTTATCTTTTTTAAAATAATTAAAAAATACCAGAATTTTTGGAAATATAAATAAAAATTATATAAATTACGAATAGTCGACGGAAATTTATTTATTTACGATAATAATCGAATTTTTAAAAAAAACCAAAGAATTTATGATCCAGGTATAAGGATACCTAAAAAGGGTTACTTTCGATATAGCCGATATTTTAAAAGATAACGTTATTTTAAAAAATAATATAGTTTCGTTTTAATAATTTATATATTAACTAGAAAAATTAAACGTTTATCTGGAATAATTTTATAAATTTACAAAAAGAAAATTCTTATAAAGTTTGCTATATAATTAAGAAAGTTAAAGCTTCGAATTTAATAATAATAATACCCTTTAAATATCGACGATTTAGAAAATTATTCAAGAAATAAACCCGTAAAGAATTATTTAATTATAATTAATAAATTATATGATTCCCATTAAAAAAGATATTATCCGGAACTTTATTAAATTTATTATATAAATCCCGAAAAGGTAAAAACCTTATAGAAAAACCTTTAATAAAACCTTAAAAAAGGATATATTTAACTTTCCGAATCTTTCGTTAACTACCTTATAATTATAATACCTAAAATAAAAAATAACAAACAAAAACTCGATAGAAATAAAAACCTAGTATATAAACGTATATACGACTATCGATAGTTAAATAATATTATTATTAAAAACGGATACCTTTTAACTTTTATAAATATTATAAAAAAAAATATTAACCGAATTAAATGATTTATAACCCTCGATTTTAAGGAAAAATATTACCTTATATAAATAGCCCCAAAAAAAATTGGAAAATCGTTTTTAAAACGATATACGGACATTATAAGTACAAAATAATACCTTTCGGACTTATTAACGCCTTAACGAATTTTTAATATATAGTTATAATTATTTTACGTAAATACTTAAACAAATTTATTTTTATATATCTTAACGATATTTTTATTTGCTTAAAAAACTTGGAAAAATATAAGAAATATATCGTATAAATATTAAAAGCCTTTAAAAAGGTTAATTTATTAGTAAACGTTAAAAAAAGCCGTTTATCATATATAAAAATTAAATTTCTTAGAATTTATTATTATCTTTGAACAAATTTAGATTTAAAATTTTAAGTTGAAAATTATTAAAAATTGGCTAATTCTTAATAAAGTAATTATTATTAATATTTGTTAATTTTTGGGATTTACCGGTTATATACGTTAATTAGTTAAGGATTTTGGAAAAATAGCTTATCCTTTAATTAAGCTTATTACTAAAAAATATATCGGAAAAAAATTTCGAACTTTTAAAAAAAATTTATTAATAACCCAGTAATAAAGCTATTTAATTATAACAAAAAGTAACGATTTAAAATAAACGCGTTAAATTATGCTTTTAAAGCAGTTTTAAAACAATTAAAAGGTAACGGAAAATAGTACTTAATAACCTACTTTTTTAAAGCCTTTAAGGATATAAAATTTAAATACCCTATTTACGATAAGGAATTATTGGCGATCATTCTAGCGCTTAAAAAATAGGAACCTTTTTTTAACGGAACGAAAAAGCTTTCTAATATTTATTTAAATTATAAAAATCTTATTCAATTTATAACGACTTAAAAACTAAATAAACGTTACGAAAACTGGATAATCTTTTTATCTAAATTCAACTTTAAAATTTACCATATTAAGGACAAAAAAAGTATTTAGGCGGATATTTTAAATCAAAAAGAAAATTATAACGCAAAAGTCTTTAAGCGTTATATATAGATGCTATATTAAAACAAAAATAAAACGGTATAACTGTATATAATTCTGAAACAACTTACTTTAAAGGAATTAATATAATTTAGAAATTTTTATAACTTAAAAAACAAAACGAAATTAAATAACTAAAGGGAAAAAATAAAAGTTAGTTATTATTTCGCGGCAAGATTTATATCTCCCGTTAACAATAAAAAGAATTTATTAGAAATTTTTATAAGAACTTTTTATATAAATATTAAGAAATATACAAAATAATTAAATGACTTTAAAAAAAAATACGATTTTTTTTTAAATTCCGCCAGATAATTAAATTAGTAATTAAAAATTATAACGTTTATAATAAGGCCAAGGCAGTTTGCTATAAGCCGTATAAACTGCTATAACTTATAAATATCCCTAATAAAGCTTAAAACATTATAACTTGGAATTTTATTATTAAGTTTTCTTTATTAAAAGACCTAATTACGGGAATCGAATACGATAAAGTATAGGTAATTATTAATAAACTTACTAAATATAGGTACTTTTTACTCTTTAAAGGAACCGTAACGGCAAAATAACTGGCCTACGCCTTTATTCGGTATCACCTCGATAAGTACGAAATATCAAAAAGGGTTATCTCCGATCGAAATAAGCTTTTTATATCTAAATTCGGTTCAACTTTTTTAAGCAAATTGGTATTAAGCTTAAATTTTCGATAGCTTATTACTTTTAGACGGATGGTTAAATAAAGCGGCTAAACCAGACTCTGGAATAATATTTTCGAAGTTACGTTAATTACTAATAAAATAACTGGGTTAAGTTTTTACTATTCGTACAAATAGCTTATAATACGTTTACAAACGAAAATATAGATATATTTCTTTATATAATTATATATAAATACGAAATAATAACCTAAAAATTAAAGCAATTAATTTACAAAACTTCCGTTATTACTATAATAACTTTTCGAACAAAAATAATAGTAACAGAAATTAAGATAATATAAGCCCGATTTTAAATAAAGTTATAATTTTTGTAGCAAAAAATGACCTAATATTACAACAAAAAAAGAATTAAAGAACTAATTTTAACGAAAGGAAATAAGGTTTACTTATTACGTTAAAAATAAAATACGATTTTAAACATTTTACAGATTAAAACGAAAAAACCTAACAATAAACTTAATTTTAAAAAGCTTAACCTATTTAAAATTAATAAAGTTATTTCGAAAACTAATTACAGATTATCGTTACTTAAAACTATAAAAATATATCCTATATTTTATATTTCCTTATTAAAACTAGCTTTAAAAGATACCCCGTTTAAAAAGAATTTCGAACTTAAAGAAAACGACGGCGAATACGAAATCAAAAAGATACTGAACTTTTGAATAGTTAAAAATAAAGTTTAGTATTTGGTTAAATAAATAAATTACTTACTTAAAAACAACATATTAAAATGGAGCAGGGTGCAGGGTCGGATACATGGCTTGACTGATCGATTAATCAGCACCCCCTATGTATTTCTAATACGATATAGAAGTTAGGAAAAAAATATTACGTAATATATTTTGGACTTTTTTGGTATTAATCGGGTAATATTTTATTTAATTATTATTAAACGATATTATTTAAAATTTACTTTTTTTGTTAAATTTAAATATTATAACGTTTAAGTTAGTAATAAAAATATCAATTAATAAATTAAAAGAAATATAATTAAATAATTAACGCGGTAGTATTAATTAAAATAAAATTATTTATTTTTTAAATCCGATAAAAAAAGAAAATATATTTAAAATAAATATTACGAATAATTATTTATTTTATACTTAAATATATTTCCGTTAAAATAATATTTTATAATTTAAATAATTTAAAAATTAATAATATTAATTAATTTAAAATAAATTTTAATAAATGTTTTGAAAATTTATCGAAACTTTTTAAAATTATTATTTAAATTTAATTATAATATAGATTATTTTTAATATTAAATTTTTTTAATTTTACGAAAAATTAAAATTTTATTTTAAATATAATTATTTAGTATCGATTAACAAAAATTTTTTACGATAATAAATTTAATAAAGTTAAATCCCGAAAAGATAATAATTCGATTAAATTTTTAAAGTTAATTAAAGATATAATTATTTAAATACTTTTTAAAATTATTATTAATATACCGTTAAAATAAGAAATTATATTAATTTAAAACTTTTTAAAATTATTTATAACTTTATAATATTTATACCGAACGTTATATTTTTCAAATAAATCGATTAATTTAAAAACGGTTTTTTTATATTTATTATAAATAAGTTTTCGTTTTTTATAGTTTTTTTAAAGCCGTTAATTTATCCGAACTTTCGTTTTTTAAAAACCGGAATTATCGATTAAGTTAAAAGGATTATTTAATTATATAAAAATTGTAAATTTACGAAATTTGAAATATTTATTAAATTATATTTTGGATCGATAATATTAATATAAAAAATCGAATTAAAGTAATTATTAATAAAATAATTAAATAGAATAACGTAATTAAAATCGTTTAAAATTTTTAAGTTATAAGATATAAAGTAAATTCGGATTATTAAAAATTAATTAAAGATTTTAATTAAGTAAGTTTTACGGAATAATTTTAATTAAGTTTTTAATTATTGTTTAAAATATATTATGAAAATATGAAACGTTTTGGAAAAGGTTAAATAAAAAAGGTAATTAATTAATAAAACCGAATATATTAAAAGTTTATTAAAAGGATTATTAACCGGTTATTTTAAGGAAATTATTAATAATTTAAATATGTAGTTTAAGGATTTATACGTAATAATTTATAATAAGGCTTTTATATTAATTAAAGGCTGGGTTATAAATATGGTTATATTTTTTAAATATAAAAACCGTAAACGATAATACGAAAACGTTTATTTTGATATTAAATAAAAAAATAAGAATCGGTTTTATTCGGCCTAGTAGTTTAAATAATAATAATAATAAAATCCCCGTTTATAATAATTATTATCTAATTAAATTAATTAAATATCGAAAATTACGAATACGTTATAAATATTAAAGATTAATTAAATCCGATAAATTTAAAATCTTAAGGTTTTTAAAAAGAAAATAAAGAATTAAAAAGTAACCCGGATATTATAATATTACGTTCCGTTAAAATAAAAGATATTTTAGATATATAATTATAATATTAATCCGTCGATTAATATAATTAATTTTTAATTAGATAAATTTAGCCGATTAAATTTTTGTTATAAATAAAGTAAATACCGAAATTAAGAAGGTTACCGAAGTAATTATTAAGGTCGTAATAAATGTTTTAATAATTTTAAATAAAATATTTAATAATTTTGTTAAAGATTTGGACATAATATGTAAAAATGCCGTTTATTTATTAATATAGAAATTATAAAATTAATTTTATTTGCCGATAACGGTTATATGAATTTTTTTAAAACTTTAAAAAATAAGGTTATTTTAAGTATAATTTAATTTTTTTTAATTTTAAAAAATTAAGCGATTAAATAATAAATTCTAATTTAAAAAAAAATTTTAAAATGAATTTATAGTTTATTAGTTTTTTTTATCCGATTTATGAAAAAAATGTAATATTTTGATCGGCGAAACGATATTTTTCGGAACGTTAATAATTAATTAATTAATTCCGATTTAGATATTATTAATTTAGTTAAATTGTAAAAATATATTATGCTTTCATAATTAAATCGATAAAAGTCCGATATTAATTAAACCAGGTAATCGAAATTAATATAATTTATTTTGTTAATTATAAAGGAAAACCGTTTTATAAAAAGGTACCTTTATACCAATAATTATAAAGTAACCCCGTTAAAAGTAAAGGTATCCCGTTATTTAAAGAAAATTTGAACTTTAAAAATCGATAATTTTAATTAATTAACGATATTTATTAGCGTTATAATAGTTAAACGATTTAAAAATAAAAATAAAAAATTTTAAAATTACAAAAAAATAAATATTTAAGTATAAAATTAACGATAATAATTTAATATTTAAAGGATTTATATTTTATTTTTTAAAAATTGGTATTTAAATAAATAATATTTTTCGGATAAATATTAATATTTTTTAAATAAACGATATTATTTAAACGGATAGTATCTTTATTTATAAAGGTTTGATCAATAAGTATATAATTAAATTCTAAAAAAAGAAAATCCGAAAAAGTTTTAAAAGGAAGTTTGAAATTATTTGGTCCGAATTAATTAAAATTTGCCTAGATTTCGGAAAAGTTTTTTAAAATTTTATAATTATTAAAACTTTAAAGGTATTTAGTTATAAAAATACGGAAATGATTAAAATAACCGAAATTAAAATATAAGGATTAAAAATTTTAAAAGTAAAAAAACTTTTTAGGATTTTTATTATAAATATCGATTATAAAATAAAAAATTAAAAAGAAGCCAAAATTTTGTCGATTTAATAGTATAACTTAATTAAATATATTATTTCGTTATTTAAATTAGTAATTAAAATAAGCCATAAAGGTGGCGAAATTTAATTAATAAAGTTATCGATATTAAAACTGAATTTAGCGTTATCGTTACGTTATACGTTAAGTAATATAAATTAATTATGTAATAAATATACGTATTATTTATAGGTTTTAATTTTTAAAAAAGGATTTTTTTTTAAAATATTATTAAGGTATCCGTTTAGTTAATTAGCCGATTAATTATTATTCTTTTATTTGTTGTTAATAATTAATACGTTACGTAATTATTAATATTAAAATTTAATTTTATAATTAAATCGAAAATAATGTTAAATATGGATCCGGACGTAATAAAAGGAACCTTAAAATTTGGCTTATTAACAATTATTATTTTTTTGGTCCTTATTAAAAAAGTTATACGTAATATCCGTATTAATAAAAAGCTTAAAAAAAAGCAGCCGGTAAAATAATAGGCCGTTTTATTGGCGAAAGCAGGTTTATAAGCGGAAATACGGACGAATACGTTATAGGCCCTTACGTTTTTTCGATTAATAATATATGTATTAATTAAAACCTTAAAATAATTTAAAAGGTTATAAATAATAAGATGGAATCCGGAAATATTATTTTAAGTTAATTTAGCGATAAAGAATTTATATATGCTTTATATGGCCTATTATAAAACGAAATATAATAAAAAATTAATAATAATCGGATTATATAAATTAATATAATATATAAACCGAAATATAAAAAAATGGTTTTAGTCGATAATATGTTATTAAACGGATTAATATTACCCGGAAATCCGGATTAAAAAGTTAAGGAATTTAAAAAGGTTTAAAAAGTTATTAATTAAAACGGAAAAAAACCCGAAAAATTTGGTATATTATTAACTGTCCTATTTTTTGGGTTTATTATTATGTTACGAAGTACTCGATTTATTAAGAAAAAGGTTAAAGTTATTTTTGATTAATTTAGTAATAAATTTAACCATATTAAAAAAGCCTTATTTAAAAAGATATTTTTTTATAAAAAGGTTATTTTAATTTAAAATTGATAAAGTTATGGTAAAATTAAATCGAATATTATATTAGATTATAAGATCCGAAATTTTTTTTATAAAGTATAACAAATTAAGGGTATAGTAATACCTGTTAACTTTAAAAATAAATTAATCGATATATTACGAATACGTATTTAGCGAAAAATATTTAAATAGTTTTATGCCGCGTATAAAAATGCCTGGTTTTTTATTAAAAATAAAGATAATAATTTACGATTAATTAATTCTGTAACTAAGTTTAATGCTGTTATTTTGTAAGATGCCTTTATACCAAAAAATTGCGATAAGTTTTTTGCGGATTTTGTTATATATTTATTAGTTATTTTAGTAGATTTTTTTCCGGTTACGATTAGGTTATATTAACTTTTGCTAATAAAAATTTTATTATTTTCGTAATATTTTTAAAACTTTTTAAATATATTAATATATTTATAAAATTTCTTAATTTTATAGCTTATTTTTGTTACGTAATAGGAAAAAATTTTAACGATTTAATGTTCGATATTACCCGATTATTTATTAACGACGTTGGTATTAAGAGTTTAAAAATAAGATATAACGACGAAAAAACTTTTTCCGGAATTCGGCGATTTGTATACGAATATATTGTTAATATAGATAAAATCTTTATTAATTATAAACTTATTAATATATCGATTAATATGAAAAAGTTTTAATAATATTAAGAAATAACCGTTATAATAAGATTTTTTTGCGGAATAAATAGACGGTAACCGGATATAGCTAAAGTGGAAAAGATTTTGGAAATTTTGTTATATAAAATCGTTTTGGAAGTTAAAGTTTTTTTGGATATCGTTATTTATTACCGGATTTTTGTTATATATTTTGTTATTAAAACCGAACTTTTTATACGTTTATTCCGGAAGAATTACCTTTTTATTTCAGGATTTAATTAAAACCGTATTATAAAGAATATAAAAAAAGTAATTATTATTATCCCGATTTTAGTTATTTTAAATTATAATTTTATTATAAGTAAAATTATTATAAAAATAAACGAAAATAAAAACGGTTTTAAAAATATTTTTAGTTAAATAATTAATAATATTAAATATTTCGTACGTTTCGAAAGTAATACCTAGAAAGGCGTTAAATTAAATTACGATATTAGCAAGTTAAAATATTAAATTATTTTTAAAATTTTAAGGAAATTTCGAAATTATATTTACAGAATTTAATTTATGTTAAAAATTAATGTTAAGGTATTAATAATTTAAATTAATAATTTTTTAAGTTTTTTATTTAAAATTATATTTATTGGTTTAAATCGTTTAAATAAAAATATTCGATTTCGAAATTAAGTATATTTTTGATAAAAACATTTAGCCGCCGATAATTTGTTCCGAAAATTATTTAAAGCTTTTAATGCGTTAAACGATTAATAAAAGGGAAAAATTAATAATTTTATTAATATTTAGCTAAATATTATTCGGTTTAATTTTATTTTAACCGATATAATTTTAATTTTTATTGGAACGGATAAATAAAAACTTTTTATTAAAAATTAGTTTAAGAAATTATAAAAGTACGTTAAATTTTTTTAATCGGTTACGTAAAGTTTTAATAATAAAAAAGTTGTTTTTAAAGCCGAAACGTTAAATTATTTTATTTAGGATGGTATTTTATAACGTAAAGCAGATAAGCGATATGGTAACCGTAAAGTTGTTAATATAAAACGAAAGCGATTTACGGTAATTAGGTAATATTATAAAAATTATATTTATAAAGGACGAAATTTGATTTATTATCGTATAATAGCTTTTTATTATTAATAAAGATTATTTAGTTATGTTCGGAAGGTGGTATAGGTATATATAAAATGTTAAAAGGTAGCTAATTAACGGTTCGAAAAAAGTTACGGCTTTTTATAATTTATTAATATAATTATTATTTAAATAATTGATATTTAATTTATATTTCACGACGACGGTTATAGAATTACGGTCGAAATAAGGTATAAATTATCCGATTATTTAAAAGTTAAAAACTTATATTTTATTACGTTAATAATAATTAAAAAGTGTTTAAATAAGTATATTTTTTACCGCTATAATATTTTGATTAAAATTAAAATAAATAGTAATTTTAAAAATAAAAGCAAAATAATTGAAGTTTATAATGCATTCGGGATTTAGCGAAAGGTCGGAATTGCGTATACCGTTTAGTAATAAGGCTTAGTTAAAAAAGGATACGTTTTAATTATTAAAGTTTTAATAAAAATAACGAATAGTACTAGTAAAAAATGGGTTAAGTTTTTGTTTAAGATGGTCTTTATTAATAATACCATTATAAAAAGTTACGGCTTAAGCCTGTATAAATTGTTATACGGATAAAAAATATTTTTACCGATTAAAATAATTTTATTAATATGGAGAATTAAAATATAAAATTTTAATATTTTAAAAGAAAATTTAATTATTTAAAGGATTCGGTTTTTTTTTAAAAAAAAAAGTTAAAAATGTAACCAAAATTATTAAAGTTGTTATTAATTAATACCGTAAAACTGTTAAATTAATAAATTAAAAAAAAAGGAAATAAAACAAAAAATAAACTTTTAAAAGTAAATAATTTGATATTATTATATAATATATCTCGATATATAAATATATTTAAAGATATAAAATTTAAGTAGCGTTAAATTGACCCGTATTTAATTAATAATATTATTAATTTAGATATTTATTATTTTAAAAAAAATTAATAAAACGAAATTATAAAGGATTTTTTTATTAATAAATTTAAATAATTTATAAAAAACGAAAAAGAATATTAAAAGTTGATTAACTTATAAAAAAATAACTGGATAAAATCGTTTACCAATTAACCCGACGATAAAATGTCGGATATTTTAAACGTTATTAATATTAAATTATTAAAAAATTAGCAGTTTAAAGTTTTAGAATTTATAAAAATAAATATTAAAATGTAAATATTTAATGGTTAATTTAAAGGTTATGTAGTTATAGACGATAATAATATACCGGAAATAAGTGGATTAAAAGAATAAAGGAAATTAACGTAATTAATTATAAAAAATTAAAATATAAAAATTTTATTACATTTTATTGTTATTTGGTTTATTATTAATTTATATAATACTTATTATACTTTATTTATAATTAATACGTTTAATTATATTTGCCCGGTATTAAAAATCTAAAATATATTTTTTAATTTGTTTCGAAAAAAAAAATTTCGAATATTTTTATAATTAGGTAAGTATTATTACGAATATTTTTTTTTAATTTAAGGTAACCGTTTATAATTTGTTTTAAAATTTTCGAACCGATTATTTCGGAAGATATAATTATAACTTTCGATAAATCCGACGTAATTATTATAAAAAAAAATTTGAAATTTTGAAATTAATTAATATTTAAAAAATAGATATATATTATATTAATTAGGCTATTTTAATATTTTATATCGTTATTTATAATATTTGTACGGAATAATATTAAATATTTCGAAAATTTATATAAATAAGTTAATAATATATTAAAAATTTTTGGTAAATAATAATATAAAAAGATCCGTAAATCCGGCCCGAAATATTTTGACAAATATAAAATAAAACGGTAATTTTTTATTTTCATTTTAAAATATGGCGATTATATTAAATTAAGTATTTATAATTATTTAAAAGTTTTCGTTTTTAATTTATTATCGTATATACCGACCGGTAGCTAGATTGCCGACTAAGTTAATAAATATAACCTTAAATATTTTATATTAATTAATAAAAATTTATTAAAAATGTTATAAAAGATAAGAAATCTTTATTTTATTATATTTAAACGTTATATAATATATAATATTTTAATCTTTTTAAAATAAGTTAATTTCCGTTAACGTTCGATTTAAAAATTAAAAAAACGTAATATTTTAATATTTAAAAATAACTGAAAAAGTTAATTAATAATACGCGGATCTGCTGGAATAATTAATGCCGTTAATAAAGACCTTAAAATAATGTTATAAGGTTGTGATATTTTAAAAGGTAAAAGTATAACCGATATTAACTAACGGCTACCGGTTATCTGCTTAATAATATTTAAAGTTAAATTAGGTATTAAATTTTTTATTATTTCGATTAACGGTAATATATAATAAAAAGGCTAAAGTTTAAAAAGTTGTAAATTATTTATAACCGGTATTTTAAATAATAAGGTATTTTAATTAAATATTATATTACGGAATTTATATTAAAAGGAAAAAGTTAATTTATAAATAGGTGCCCGGCGATATATTAAATTTTAAGGTTTGCAAATATTATTAAGGTTATATAAAGGTTTAATATTCCGATTAATAATTAAAGTTTTATCGGTACGATAAATTATAAATTTAGAAAATATGGTTATATTTAATATAATTAGAACTTTATAATGTTAAATAAAGATATGTTTAAACTTACGTATATTTTATTTAACTTTATAATTGACGGGTTTAATATTACCAGAACTTAATAATTTGTTACCTGGTCCGGATTGCTTTTTAATAGATAACTTTTTTATAAGGTTAATAAATTTATTTAAATTTATATTTTTACGAAAAATTTAAGTATTACGTAAATTTAATAATTTACGGGAATTTATAATAAGTTAATTAGAATAACGGGAATAATTATATATATATTTAAATATATATTAAATTTTAAAAATAAATATAATCGGAAAAAAAAAGTTAATATAATTTATAAAAAAAGAGTTATAAAGAAAATATAGATATAGAAATAATTATATAACTAATTAAAAAAACGTACCGATAATTATATTCTTTTTCATACAATATTAGATAAAACTATTAAAAAAAATTTGGTATATGCGTTTTTTATAATAAAATTTAGTGCACTAGTTTTATATATATTTAATTAATTACGTATATAATTCGGTATTATTTTTTAACGAATTTTTGTATTTATATAACTTAATATTTATAATTTATTTATATTTTTATATATTTGTACCTAAATATAAATATATTTATATTTATATATATTTGTATATTATATATTATTTTTTATTTATTATTATTATTGCTTTTAATTATTATATATCGTTTAAATCGTACCTATATATTTTAATTAGCTTAATATTAATTATAATATTGTCGTCCAAAAAACGTATTATATAAAATAAGAACGAAAGATTTAAAAAATTAAATATATTATACTTTAAAGATTTTAATTAATTTGTTAATATATTTATATGGGACATTAATAATATAAATCGCGTATTATATAAAATGCATAATAAAAACCGTACCTTTTATCTTCTTATAATATTAACCCTGGAATTATACTTTAATCGGTTTATTTCCATTATTTTATATAATAAAAGTGGTACCCGTTTATAACGAAAAGCTACTTTATTTTTTTTATAATCCGATAAATTTTAAAATAACGTAATATCGGCCGGATTATAATAAACCTTAATAATTATATAAAATAAAAATACTTATAATTATAAAATTATAGTAGTTATTTAAATAATCGTTATAAATGCTTTATCCGGAGTTATAGCCGTTATTCCAAAAGCCGAAAAGGTAATTAATAAAAATTAAGTTATTATTATTCTTAATAAAATAAAATAAATAATCCGAATTTTTAATCCGGAATATGTTTAATTTATTATTTAATTTAAGATATTAATCGGTAATAAAAAAAAGGTTATTAAATTAGTACGTTATATATCCGATTAAAAAAAATTATTATATTTTTTAATATTTACCTATTCGAAAAACGTACCAAGTTATTTTTGTAAAAATATCGACAGGTTTAAAAGGATTTAGTTTTTAATAACCTGCTTATACGTATAACGATCGTTAATATATTATCTTAAAATATATTTTAAATTTGCGGTTTATAAATTACTTATACGTTTTACTTTATTATTTGCAACCTAGAATAATAAAATAAATTTGTATTATTTAAGGAAATCGTTATATAAAATAATATATAAAAAATAATTAGAAAAGTATTTTAGATTTAAATTAAAAAAAATATATTTTAAAGCCCCTAAAATTATAACTTAATAAATTTTTATTCTCGTTTAACGATAATAATAAAAACCCAATTATTAATAAAACTTTAAATTTTAAAAGTAATCGATAATTAAACTTAATTCCTTTTAATTAAAAAAACGAAAACCTTAAAAAGTTAACTTTATAAATTACCGTAACCCCGATACCTTTCTTATAACTTATTTGTCCTAAAAATATATTACGGATATAACTTTTTAACCCTACTTTTAAGCCGAAATACAAACTTTAACCGGCCGTAAATAATTAATAAGTATAAATAATAATAAAAGGTCGATATAATATACCGTATAAATAGGTGGAAGATATTTATAAAATAATAATACGACGATTAAAGCTATATTTCCCTTAAAATTGGCCTAATTGGCCCAAATATAAAGCCTCGATCGTTAAGTAAAAAGAAAAGGATAAGGTATAAAAAAAAAAAAAAAGAAAAATAACTTAAAAATTAAAAAAAAATTAAAAACCGAAATCTTAAATTAAAAAATTTAAAAAATAAACCGCGTAAAAAAAAATTAAATTAATT
>QJOA01000984.1:0-16875 GCA_004155915.1 Monosporascus sp. CRB-9-2
TTTTTGGAAAAGTACGTCAGCACCAGCTACGCACCCGGGCAGCCACCCGCGACAGGTCTGTCGAACGGGGCGGGGTGGGGAAGGAGGGACTGCTCGCGTAGTCCGATCATCGGCCGCTCCAGGACGGCGTCCTGAATGGGCCCGCTGCGGAACCTGGCATGATGCCTACTGAAGGGGCGCGTGCGTTCCACAGGCTGTTCCGTACCCTGCCGCACAGTCGGCTCGTCTGGTCGGTAGGCTCGGCATGCTGTTGGATGCCGTGTCCACGCAACGCGGAGGTCGAAATGCCTCTCGGGACAGCCCTGTGAGCGGGCAGGGGGGGGGCGCGGGAACGAGCCTCTGTCATACTACTTATATCGACGATTGGCGAGAAGCCGTAGGGGATTCAGAAAACTTCCGGTAGCGTAAAGGGGACTAACGGTCTATCATACAGCTCTGGGGCAGCCATGCTGGGAACAAAAGTATGGAGTAGCCTTTGATGTAGTCGAGTAGGAAGTAGATCATACGCTCAGCAGACCGAGGAGGAGCAGACGGAGTGTAATATGCTCATTGACAGATCTTCGAAGGGGTGTGTCCCGGCTTCGAGATATATACGTTGACCCCGATAGAAAGCGAAGCGGGGACGATGAGAGGAAAGGGGGAATCTGCAGCCATCTCGATCATAACTACCCGTATGGCTACTTATGCTCGACGCTCTCCGTCGTAAAGGCTGGGCCGTATGCAGTCCGATCTCGAACGAAGCCTGCCCTTCCAAGCGACGAATCCGAGGGTCCAGACGACAGTGACACAGGAAGTGATGCGAGGGAAAAGAAAGTACCAATATTTACAGGTTTAATGAATATATACATATAAAAATAGCCCCAAGAACAACATCCCGCCGATAGCCAGCGGGCGTCCAGCCTAGTTTGAGGTAACATAATCCACCATGACTATGAATCATACACATTCCCCAACGCCTTAAGTTATATGCCATAAAGGGAGCAAAAGCTGATTTTTAAATTGATGACAACCCAGACACCACGCCTCCTCCCTGCTATGAGTTCCCGGCCGTCGCCATCTGCAGGCTGACCTCCCAGCGCAGGCTGCCTCCCCTGCCGTACCCCTCCCCCAGGCGGTTCTGGATAAGGTTCGAGATGCGCGTGCGGAGGCGGCTGAGGGCGGCGTCGTCGCAGCCCCGGGCGACGGAGAGCTTGAGGTTCGCCATGCAGAGCCCGTAGTGCACCTGCCAGAACTGGGCCTCGTCGACGCGCTCGACGCTGGGCTCCGACTCGATCTCCCGGACCACGTCCGCGACGCCCACGTCCTGCTGCTGGTTGTTGTTGTTCTTGCCGGGGCCCGACCCCGACCACCCCGAGCCCGGCCGCCCTCCGTAGCTCATTATCAGCATGAGTCCCTGCGCGACGGCAAGCCGCAGGCCGAGCCCGAACATGGCCACCGCCACCGCGGCGCAGACGGCGCTGTCGAGGAGCACGCTGACGGGGATCGAGAGCAGGGGGAGCATCACCATGAGGGACGAGGTCGAGAGGGTCATGAAGTGGAAGGGGTTCGAGAGGATGCTGGGCAGGCTCGCCAGGTAGCTGACGCGCATGATCTTGCTGATCCTGGCGTGGTTTCTCAGGCCGTAGGCGCTCACCAGCGTGGCGGCTATGGCAGCCAGGCTCGCCATATCGAGGCCGCCGGGCTGGACCCTGGCGCCGAGCCCGGCGTGGGGATCCGGGTGGTGCGCGGCGTGGCCGCCTCTGTCCTCCAGAAGATGCTTCACGTTGTGACTGACCAGGTCGAAGCCGCCGAATATGAGGAAGATGCTCATGGCGAAGCCCGCGAGGACCTCGGCGCGCTCCAACCCGAACGGGTGGCGGATGCTGCTCCGCTTCCAGACCTCGAAGTTGCACAGGACCTCGACGACGACGCAGATCAGAGCCGAGCCGACGTCGAACAGGATCAGGTGCGAGAGGGCGGTCATGGCGAGAGAGCCGTGGGCGGAGAGCAGGACCGAACCGGCGACCAGGAGGTGGCATATGCACCAATAGAGACGGCGGCGCTGATCGGTAGACATGGACTTCCACGCCTCCTTCGCGGTCGGTATGGGGAGATCGCGGGGCAGGACCAGCGGAGGCCGTGGAGGCGGCTCCTGGAAGATCTGATGCTGCGCGCTGATGCTGGAGTGCTTGTACTTGTGGCCCCGACGCTGGCCGACATTGGGCTTCACGGGACCGGTGGATATGACCTGGGTCTGGAAGTTGAACGGGTTCGGCACCGCGGCGGCCTCGTTCGCGGCGGCGTTCTCGGAGTCGAGGGGACTGAGGCCGCCCGACGAACCTGACGCCATCCTCGGAGACAGGAGGTTGGACTGGAAGGTTGGAACGACGGGCGAAAGGCGATTGGGGTCGTAGAGAGGCTCGTCAATGCTCTGGTTCTGTCGTCGCGACGGGTGAGAGTCGTACCGGTCGTTATCTGGCCCGTGCAGCAGCGAGGGCTGGGGACAGTGGATATCGATATATCCGTCGTCGCCACGGTAATCGTCGCCGTCGTCTTCTGGCGTTCGAATGGAGGGGATAATGGAAATAGGCGGAGGACGACTAGCCGGAACGGGAGCCATGGGGCCCCTCCCCTTTAAGATTAAAAAGGAAAAACAAAGAACGTAGCCAAGTTGCGATGCAACTTAATATTATGTATGATTATACTTCCGGTCGTGGAATACGCAATACATTCATTGAGCGCATCCAGATGTGTGTATGTACTTCGTACCTTGGAAGTGGATGCGTTCGGTGGGCACTACCGGACTGAATCCAGATTCTGGTGTTGTTCCTGACGCTTATCCCTTTTGAGATGATGCGATAGACATCACATTTGTCTATTTCGCTTCTAAGGCATTTCGTATACACAGTTCAATACGTTGTAATATACGATGTAATCCACGAATAAATAGAGCTCAATGCATATGACGTATTAATAGCAGATACGGCCAATGGAATATTGCATGTGTTTAGACAACTTAAACTGAAGAGGTTACATAGGCATGTAGGTATGGTTTGTACGATTTCTCACCCAGAGCAGAGGCTGGACGTAATCCCGCAAGTGATACCATACATATAGATACATACATAGATACATACATACATATCGATATCTACATAGGCAGTTATCGGGACTTGGAGCTCGTTGGGTCATGCATTCTTTTCCAACATTCACGATCGATGGAAGCTCCTGCCCACGTCTGACTGAGTAGTAGTTGTCAGGGAACAGGAAAGCACTAAATAAGTCGAATTAAAACTTCGCCATCTTCTTGCCTAAAGTTCTATGCTTCTTCCTCTTGCCTGTCCGACACCGTCAGCATGGGCATATTACATCTTCCCCCCTTGACATGAACATGACCTTTCGCGAACCACCCGCCGCGTCGCCCATGCAATAATGCCTGTCAGTCACCACATATCGCAGTAATGGAAAACCTGCCACCAGCCCAACATGGCCAGAGTAGCCATCATGCCACTGCCGCCACTACCCTCCCGGAGATCCGCGAACGCAAGAGGAGCGGCTCGGGAGGGGGCATCCTCTCCAAGTTCCCCTTCATGCGCACTTCCGAGAGCAGATCCAACCTCAAGGAGTCGCGCCTCGCCAATGCCCCCGATGCCGACGATGCCTCTCCCGTGAGCAGGCCCCAGCGCTCCCTCTCCGCCGCCTTGGCCCAGCAGCAGAAGACCCGTAAGCGTAAGGGCTCCCTGCGGAAGGTCGCCCTGCTCGGTCGCGGAGCCGCCCGCGAGAGGCGGGAGCCGAAGCCGCTGGCAATCGACAACGCCGCCGCTGTGCAGAACGCCCTCGAGCCCGTCGCCCAGCTCTTGGGGAATCCGGTCCTCGATGCGGAGGGGAGGAGGGACGAGGGTCACGGTCTCGGAATATCTGGCCTTGACGTCACGCCCCGCCCGTCGATGGACGGCTATGCGCGCCGCGCCGAGCTGCCCGTCCTGTCTCCCCCCGAACCGGAATCTAAGTCGCCGGACACGAGCCCTACTATATCCTACACCTCCACCACGGACGAGGAGGACGTCCTCTCTATCCCCGCCCACGGGCCGTCCCCGCTGAAGCTCTCGCCCCTATCCTCTAGTCAAGAATCCTACTTCCACCAGAACCGCTCCTCCTCGACCTTCTCCCTGCAGCGCCGGCGCTCCGTGAAACACGCGAAGTCCCCGCTGTCCCTGCAGGGCCTGACGGCCAGCCCCATCCCCGCGCCGGACGAGGACCACGACTACAGCGAGACCGAGTGGTGGGGGTGGATCATACTGGTCGTCACGTGGTTCGTCTTCGTCGTGGGCATCGGGTCCTGCCTCAACGTCTGGAGCTGGGCCTGGGACGTGGGCGCGTCGCCCTACGCGCCGCCCGAGTTCGAGGACGACCCCACGCTGCCCATCGTCGGCTATTACCCGGCCCTGATCATCTTGACCTGCATCATGGCCTGGGTCTGGGTCGTGGTCGCCTGGATCGGGATGAAGTACTTCAGACATGCTAAGATCAGCGGTGACTGAGCTTACGTGCTTTATTACACTTCAAGTCATATATACCCGTCCAGACGTCCATATGTCCGGCCTCTATGAGGCCTCAACACATTGGCTTTAATATGGTGCTTCGCGTCTGATGTGAGCTTGTAGCTTCGATTATTCACAGGTTTAAACGCCTCACGTGACTCGGCTCTTACTATCTATGCCAGGTCATCAACCCTGCCTTGTCGACTGAAATTCACACTGAGGCTGGTTTTCACGGTCACTGGTCACGCTCATAGAATAACATTCGTGGAGTTGGGTTTTGGAAGCATGGTCAGGTATAGAAACAGAGCGGCAGTCATGCATGGGGCCGTCATGGGAACCAATTTCACATTAATACTTCGAACTCGTAATCTGATACCCTATCTTCTTCACTGGAGTAGATCCACTTGGTCATCGAATACCACATGCAGTTACGATTCCGGAGCAGTGCATTGTGAAGTTGTAAAGAGTAGAAGTCTCTACCCAACGGCCTCCTGTGGAGTCTTTACGCTTTGGTACCCGGGGGGCGGAGGAAGGCCGTTTAAGGGTCTGGCATCTGAATTGACGAGCCGCCGGATCGCACTAATGGCCTTTTCGCTTAGATCCTTCCTCATCTCCTTACCCTCGTCCGTAAGTTAATCTTCATCGTAACTGGCGAGGATCTATAGGGTAATCGTCAACTGACTGTGCGTAGTGCCGGTTCATTTACCAGGCGGGGCCTTCTTACCGTAGCAGTCCGCCACGCACTCAGCATGCGGCTCAGGCTGTGGGGTTCCTTCAGGTCTTCTACATCACCGAAATCCATCGGCATGAACTCTTCAAACAGATCCCACTCTTCGTCGTCTTCGGACCCGTCGCTTTCGATCGGTGCGAGCGGCCGGAGAGCAGTCAGTACTCAAAATGCGGCATGCCTTTGACCTCCTTCGGCCGGTAGGATGAGGACCCGGCTTTGTATAGGAGGTCACTGGAGGCGGGTATAGAGGCTTCGCGCTGGACACCGTCCCGCTACGCTATTAGTCGATCCATCGAGGCCATCCATTCTAGCACTAGCCCCTCGGCACCACCGTCCAACATGTAGTTGCCGTCGCAAATGGATGAGCCCTTCACGCCCCTGAGTGCGACCGTACATCTAATAACAGGTTGCAGACGGTTGAGATAGTCGACCTTTGAGAATTCGGCGAGCTTTTCGAAATATTTTATGTGATAGAAGTCTGTTGCAGCAATCAACTCTCTGCCTTGTCAACTAGGGAGTATTTTCGTCTTGCCCGCAGTCCTGTACGTGCTGCACATGCTTGGATATACGGCGATCCTGTAGTGACCTTCGTCGATCTTCTTGTCGCGGGTGACGAACCGACAACCCGACCCTCTTTGCGGCGAGCTAGGTGCAAGTTCGACGAGGAATTGGACCGCGTTGTTGGGGGGTGGCCCGAGTGCTTGCCCATGCCCATGTGGTTGCTGACAGCAAGTTTGGAGTGCTCGATACGATCCGCCTCAGTATATTCGGGTAGCGGGTGTTCCTTGAAGAGTTCTTCCGTTTCGCGCGCGAGTTGCTCCCATCGTTCACGTTCGGCAGCTTGGTCCTCAGGCTCCAAATTACGGAAGTAATCCCGCTTCCGCTTTCCGGGCATGTTAGGCTGTAACTGCTCAGATACCCGAATCGAGGTTTGGAAGGGAGGAATGGGAAAGGGAAAATCAAGGATCTGGTTGATAGGACGCGGAAGAGAATTTGGAAACTTGGATTTCCAGACCCTTTCGTATGGGACTGTATGCCTTAAAAGACTGGGCGGCCTTGTTGGTTATGCCTATCGGTGGTGCAGCATTGCTACCTCCTAAAATGAAACCGTCCACAGGGGTCCAGCCTCTATCACAGCCGGAGAAGTGTTGGCTCTATATCCAACTGAACCAGGTCAGGCCCGTCGAGTGGCCGTTGGGGAGAACTGGCGCTGAGAACCATGTGTTAACCAATGTCCCACTTATAGGCGGCAGCTATTATCCTGTATACATTTTCCTGGTGTTTTCTGCACTCGCGGCTTCGGAGCGGAGGATATCTGGCTACCGGTGCGCCTTCGCCATATAGGTAGGAGTGGAATAAGAATCTTTGAGCCTGTCCATCATGTCCATGACCTATCCCACCGGGCGGTCGAAGGAAGATACGGAGTTCGAGGAGAAACGGGCGGGCGTGCATAACCTGTATAGCTACTTCGTAGATGAGGCTGTTATCTCGCCAAGCGAGTCGAGTAAGTAAAGGATGCCCTTTTCCAGGAAAGAACTGTTTCGTAGACTGGACATTAGAATGGTACCCTAGGCGGCTAAGCGACGAATGCTAGACGACGGGTTGGGATGGTTCAAACGCAGTCTAGCTGGTGTGAACCTACCTAACTGCCTCTTCGATGGAAAGGGGGTAATGATAACATATGACCTTAGCGGCTAAGCACTTCTGTAGGCCTATAGGCTGGTTGTAGCAAGCGACCCTGCTATTTGCCATCTGTTTAAGCTCCCTACCAGGCTGAAGACGGGTTGGAGGTCGCTGAACAGATATTGTTCCCCTTTGACGTGCCACAGAACTACCCGAATTGTCTAGGGGGGCGCTGGCGGGCGGTCAAGTATCGTGCGAAAGCTTAGCTCTGTGGTGATCGAAGACTACAATGTCAGCCTAGATGCAGTAGCAGCGGCGGGTGAGGCTTCGTATCAGAAATCTCACGGCCTGAACGCGTCGCTTCGTGGCCAGCCCGAACACCACCACTCTCGGGAAGGGGCATTCGACTCCATACTTCTCGTCTCTAGTTTCGAGAAAGACGCCAGATGGTTAGGTACGAGAGGTCCATCTTCGGCACATGCGTGCTACGGTTCTATTTCGAAGAAGGTCGCTGGTATTTAAGGATACACTCGTCGCAGAGGTTAAGGATTATAGGCGTCGCAGCCGACTTGCCTCTGGTGCCGGCCTGAAGTCGGCTGGGATAGGTCTATGTTAGGAAAAGTAGACTACCGTGTGAGAACATTGGCTAGAAGTAGCATTACGATATACAGCTAGGTATAGCAAGTTGACGTGTGCTCCGTGTTAATGGGCAATGCTGCCTATCAGAAACGCCAGGGTATGCGGTCTTAGAGAATGCATGTAGACGCCTCCTTGGTGGAGTCTGTCAGTGATGCTGACGGCTCTTCCAGGAAACTACAAGAGAGGGAAAGGGACGTAGTTCGACTGCTAGTGAGAATATTCCGGGTGTTCCAAGGGCCGGCAAGTTTGGTCCTGTCATACTACACTCCTTACCAATGGTTCCGGACACAGGGTCCAGAAACCAGTCTTTGAGACATGGCCGCGCGAGCTAGACCTGAGGGGGTTCTAGGAGAAGACACTCTGGTAAAAAGGATATTTAATATTAAACGATATTTGGTACTTACGAATAACTAGATTAGGTACATCCACGAATCCCCGCCGGACGAGCGGTCACAGGATCTTCCAGTGGCAGTACACCACAACCTACCCCGCGAGGACCGATGGTCAAATCTCCGGCTGTTGCGGCGTTCAAATTGAAAGGAGAGATATGGACTTGTGGCGCTCTAAAGGCATAGATGCCATTCCAGTGATTTTATAGGCCACAATACCGGCACCGGGTAACCTGTTATAGTGCTTGGTTCCCAGGCTCGGTCTCGCTTAGTCGCGGTGGTGCGCTCGTCGTGAACTCTCGGATAACCCTGCGGATCCCGAGGGGCTTGGAGAAGTAAGCTGGTAAGTGTCATGCGTAGCCTACGAAGGCCGTGGGATGCCGACAGGGTTGTTAGCCTTGTATATCTCCGAGTTATCGCATATGGCATCGATTCTTAGGCTAACGTGGCTGGTGATGAAGTTGCTGATGTAGTCAGCTGAAGTTGTCTTCTTATACTTCCTCGTGGTGGGATTGTACAGGTCGTCGTATCTGCTTTAGAGGAGGCTTTACTTCGTTTAGTGCGATTACGCACTTGGATTGGGCTTCGCTGCGTCGACTCTTTCGTTACGGGCTGGCTAACCACGGATCAAGATGCCAGTGAGGTGAGGTCGTTGATGCTGGTTCATAGTACGGTTCCATCGTGGGACTAAAGGCATAGGTGTATGATAGCAAAGTGATAGTATACTTGCTCGCCGCTATTCCGCTATGTACAAGACGTGCCAGTGTCTTCACGGTACATCTATAAAAAAGGGGCAATCTTTTCAAGAAGAAAAGTAACACAAGCCCACGAGTCCCAACGACGGTGTTGTATTCGCCGAAGGGGAACTGTGATGCACGAGTCCGAGTGGCCGCCCAGTTGCCCCGTACCACCCTTTTCCTTCCAGTTTTTATAGGTCGTCCATTCGACCCTGCACGTCCACGTATTTTACTTTAAATATCCCGCAACGTCAGCCTCCGCATTCGTGGTCCATCTAAGTCTCACACGGGGAACCAAGGCTCGTTCAGTCGTTCGGCGGAAATCGTAGACGAGACGGTAGATAGAACAGGCTACCTGAATCCTTCATCCCATATAGGCGTTATCTTGTAATGAATAAACATGACAACACCGCCCAGCGACAATATACCTACATCCCTAGACAGGGACACTACCGAGCAGGATATAACTTCACGATTCAAGTGCTACTTTGAGGAATGTGTTTATAACAGCGCACTTGCCGACAGCATCCGTCCCGGCAATCATGGCCTAGCCACCTCTTTGGCTTGACGACCGAGTGTGCAGCAGAGGTGCCCCCCTTCGAATTTATAACGTCGGCGTTGTAGACCATTTATCCATTATCGCAGAGACCCGCCGTCAAAGTCGAGTGGATTCAGGGGGTCTCTCCCCTTTAGCGAGCGAGTGAGATCGGTGCACTCACTGCGCCAAGATACTTATGACTGCTAGCAAAGTTCTATGGCCAATATAACTACTTCTGCGTACTCTATACAGCAGCTAGCTCTCACCAAAATCCAGTGCCCCGGAGCCATAGGCTGAGACCTGAATGCACTCATGATCATCTATTCACATGTCGAAGAGACTGAGCCCATACTTAGCTCCTCATCACTACTTAGCGTTGTTCATCATACCACTTACGGATAGTACTGCAGGATGATCTACTGCATTCTATTTAGTTGGTCAGATATAGCAGCCCCGAGGTCGTGGGCAGCAGATTCGCTTCAGGCTTGAACAAGCAGGACGTCTCAGCCTGAGCTCTGTAATTAATATGAGAGTTGCTCGACATCGAGTGTCAACTTGCTGCCCTGGCCGCTCTGTATATGCTGGTGACCAAGCTCTCGCGGAGGAGACAAGACACAGTTCTCTACCAGGTGGCTGGCTCATTCATATATAGCACCGGGACGGACGAGCTACTCATTCCGAGGGAATGGATTCCAGCTTTATCGGGTCAGGAAAGATAGACCAAGCGACCATCGATATCAATATCCCGTCATATATCGATACGCTACTTGCGGGCCGAGTTCACTTCGGGCCTGACTTGGTCGCAAGTATCTCAATATCGACCCGAGACTTCCACTGGTAGTAGCCTTGTTTGCACTTTAATATGTTTCTACGGAGTACAGCTCGGCGCATCCTCTCGACCTCCGCGCATTGAGACACGAGACGTTTCAGTTAAATGGTTGGAATAGGTCAAGCATCCAAGTTTCGGCCCACGTAAATATCCAGGACCACGTTCCCGGAAACTTCAACTTGCCCAGCGAGAGGTCCAAGCGTAGCTAACATGTTGCACACTCAAACCCCCAAGGCTCAGCCGTAAGAAGGATCGACGTCGGCAAAGCATAATGTTAATGAGCTTACTACGATATCTAGATATCTAGGAAGTCTCAGATGCTCGCATAGGCCAGTGGGCCAAGGTTTAAGCATACCGCGCCAGTGTAGCGCCAACTCCTTGGCCGGGGTTGGGTTTTAAGCGCCGCAGAGGGCGGCAAAGGAACTCGCAGGAACCAATCGTTTCCGCGGGCCCTATAATTACCATTCCGTCCCTTCTTCCTTCGAGTCAGGCAGCCCTGCTTGGGAAAATGTCCTTTTAGGAAGGCTACTCCACCTATATTTACTTACTTATACATAAGCTGCATGGTCGGCCGCTTAGCTACATAGACGTTGCAAGAAGGGACTCCCTCTGTAGAAGGGGGCTCCTTCGCCGCGCAGTTGGATCCTGCCGTGTGCTCTTTGAGCCCTTCAGGACCCTCAGAAGAGAGTTTACTGAGACCTTAGCCGCGTGGTGCATGTCTATCTAGATGGGTCCGTGGATTCTATATCGGGCTATAGCCCTGCGGATGTATCGTTAGACGCGGGTGCGGATGAAGTGACGGAGACAGCAGTAGAACGTGCTAGGTAGACTAAATGCCTCTTGTCATTACGTCTTCGAGATGGGCCATAGGTACTAGGTATGACGTTCAGTTTATTAGGAGATCTCCGATCAACGAGGACTCGGGCTGGTTATGATTCATGCTAAGTTAGTCAGGCACATCGGTGCTCGGAACTGACGGGAGTCTTGACGTCTAGGCTACTGTCGACGTGTGGGAAGAACCCGTAGCTCTTGATGCCAAGCCGGCTGGGTTCGCCCATGAGTCGGGTAGTATCAGAGCCGCGACGTCGTACGGCGGCGGAAACGGCGAGCTCCATCCAAACGATTGCTGACACCGAATATCAGTGAATTGTTCCGTAGCCTCAAGAATAGTGCAACAATTTGAGTCGGTTATTCCGCAGCCCAGCTCTTCCGACGGATACCCGTTGGAGGTGCCTATTCTATTGTCCATTGCGGAGAAGAGCGAATGCAGCCCCATGGCAATTCATTTTTGCCTCCCCGTCGTGCTTGGCATCTATCACTCTTCGCCGCAGCTCTGCATGTGCTCGTCTGCGAGCTCCACCAGATGACAACCAAAAGGACCCGGCTGGACTGGACAACCTCTGCAGTGTGGGCCCCTGACTCAAAGCTGGGGGGTTGGGCAACATCGACATTACGAATCCTAAGAAGATGAAAGGAGTGTGGGTGAAGAGGTGTCGAAATAAACAGTGTAAAGCATAATAATATATGAATGCAATACAGAAGCTCGCGTGAACTATAGAATAGTCGTCATTTCCACTTCAATGCGTTGTATAGAGTAACGGTTTCTCTGATATACTACCTGTATACCTATAAGTAGGCTATTGTCAAAGGGTAATTAATAAGCCTTCAAGGTGTCTGTCTCGTTGGTCCCTCGGTGCATACAAGTGCCCTTCATACTGTACATGGCTGGTCTCCTTGCCACAAAGGTACACAAATTCACGATCACCTTTGCTCCCAGAGCGAGTCTACTAAGCATGAATACATGTAGGTATTTTACGATAACAGATGCGAGTCGCAGTGTCTACCCGCCCTCAAGCTTGGTGTTTAACAACTTGAATCAAATGCTGCAACCAATGGCGATTTATCGTGGCTAAGTCCGGCAATTAGTGTAATCAAGCATGCCCATATGTGCCGCCATACGGCAAGACTCGATTGCCTTGACACTGTCGGCTGCAAATGTACTTGATCCAGCAATATATATATTTATATATATCTGAGTGCTAAATAACCATCTGCCGACCGCAACGTCATGGATGGTCCTCACGTACACATGCTTGCATGTGGTCTGGGAATAGTATGGAATAATCTAACGGACATGCTGCAGCCATCAGTTCCTGATGCTGTACCGGTATTCTATAACACAGGGAACAAGCCAATGGGTGCGCTGTGAGCTAACGGTGCTGCCGCTGAAAATCCCGTCATACCTCACCGTCAGAGACCCTAAATGGGGACTGCGCAACATTATGGGTTAGGCGGCGACCGCTGATTACCACGCAAAAGACGGCAGGCTGACTTGTACACGAAAATGCCAAATGCAGCCCGAGAGCTACCTAGTATTTGGGCCGCCAACCCATGGAAGACGGGGGCCTGGTTGGGACGGGTCCCTGCAAATTTTGAAGCTGCTTTCGTCCGCACGCCTTCAGAGGATATCGTGCCTACATATATGTGATCACACTTTGCTTACTTAAACATTAGACTTCCCATTGTACCGGTATCGATGAGGAGGAATATACCTAACGGGCCTGAGTCTCTACCTACATAGCATTTTATTTTTCGAATTTTGTTGTCCTCCTACAAAGGTGGCATGAACTTGTTGTATGCGTTGCGAGATGCACGACATGCGTGCCCTACCTATGTTCATGTAATCTTGTAACTCTAGCGACCTCCCAGCCGGTGGCCAGCTCTAATAAGTGCTCGCTAGACTACCCTCCCAGGCGCCCCATAACGACCTACCAAAGGTGCTTGGGCGCATACTTAGTAGGGCTTGCCAGCTCCAGGTGCCGTAGCAGATTGGGCTCTCTCCAAACAATCTCCAATTTCAACCAACCAGACCACCAGCCAAGGCAAAGAAAAACTGGCACCGACCGTCAAATCTCATCCCCCGATCCTAAAGCCATCTTCATCCCATCTCATGACCCGCTGCCGTCCGCCTTCTTTTCCTACGAACTGCTGCTCATCACTTTCTATCGCCGGCATCGTCTCAATCTTCCTGTGGTTGAAACTTGATGGAGATTCTTATCTGTGAATAGACGAGTCCGTCGCCTCTGGAGATTCGGACCTCCATTTCCCCCAGTACTCACTCTCACTGTCGCTGTCTTCTTTTTTTTTTTTTCCTTTTCCCTCCTCTTTTTTTCCTCGTGGTTATCTAAGAGCGCGTGGATGCGTTACACGCGAAGAAGGACGGTGTTGGTCTGAGGAATTCCGGGTACGGAGCGTCGAATTTCCCTTTCAAAAAGAACCGTATCTCTCTTCCCTCTCGAGTCTCGAACCACGATCGTGTATCCGGCCTCATCGGTCAAGCCCGGAGTCAGAATCAGTCGGTTTCATAGTCATCATCCTCGGATTATCCTCGCACGTCCAATCCGAGAGAGAACTTGAGAGCGATCGACACCAATCGAGCGGAACAACCAAGTCGTTTCCATATCATATCATATCCTATTCCATTCTTCATCATACCGCTATTCTCTTATTCCGTCGATCCATTTGATCACCCGTATTCGAGCCAAGAATATACGCATGCAACCAATTCGTTGAGCTATCCCCCTCACCTCTCCGTTGACTCGTTGCATTGGGCCCGAATACGCCGCTATCGCCGCCCATCACATCACTCGCGTACACACGTGCGTCGTTTGTCCCCTGTTGGATTCATCTATATACTATTATATCGAGATCGTCTCGCCTGATTCTTCGCCATTCGCCCGCCTTGGCGATCATACCATCTCCGTCGATATCCGAGTCTTTTTCGACAACATCTTCCCACGGATACCCCGGGCTTTGTTCCTCCACATACGAGCGCGGCGAGCATCGTATCCGACATGAGGGAAGTCAACTTCAGCATCCCGAACGTCAACAAGGCGTCGGTGGGCATTACCACCGCGCTTTACGACCGTCGTGCACTCGACTGCACGTCCACGTTACCCCTGATCAACTCTCTCAACCATCTCGCCTATCTGACCACCTCGTCGGCCCGTATTCGAGACATCTTAACCGTCGATGGAGGCATTGAGAGGTTGGTGTGCATATTGAAACAGGGCCGTAGTAAAGATATGATGGATATGTGGAAGTGGAATCTCGCCTTCCAATGCGTCGTCAATATCGGGGTTCGCGGTACCGAGAACGTCAGGACAAGGGTTGTCGAGGCCGATATGGTACCGGTCATTGCTACGATCCTCGACAATTACATCAAGGTTATCGAGAAATGTCGCGAAAAGGCCGAGGAGGCCAAGCAGAAACAGATCGCCGACCACCAACATCGACACAGGAGCCGGGAGAGCAGGTCGTCCTCGTTCACCAACCGCTCTGGTCGCTTGGATCTTGACCAGAGGGCTTTCCGCCGGCAGGCTGCGCCTCCAGCTATTGATGTCTCTGCTTCTTATGCGAGCTCATCGGCGGCTGCAGCTGAACAAAGCAACGCTGATCCGACTGCTGCCGCTCCGTTCTTCCCTGCCGCCTCCCCACCTGAACGCCCGTCTTTCCCTAGCCACCGACATCACCACCACCATCATCACCATCACCATCACCATCATCACAGGCACGATGGTCGTCAAAGTCTCGCCTCGTCATCTCACCAAGCAATCCAGCCTCTGGCCGCGGCCGTACCTACCATGGAGGCAGCCGACGGCTTTATACGTCCCGTTCGAGATATCGACAGACTCCCTTCGATGGTGCCAGCCTTCCACCAGAACCTAACTTCTCAGCCGACCTCCCCTACCACGCCTCTGCCTCCCCCGCAGGTGCGCTCTCCCACGGTTCGGCCCACCTCGGTCCTGGCTCCGAATGGCCGAGCTCTGCGCCGACCCTCGATCCGCCACCAGAACTCGACCGCCGACGTCGATGACTTGACCGCCGAGAGTACTCAATCGGACGAGTCTCCGGAGGGTGACGCTGAGATGTCGGGCACTGCCGAGGCCCCGCCCTCCGTAGGCTTCCAGGACATGTCTATGGATGAGGGCGATAGCTCATTGGCAGGTACCGCCCTTGATCTCAACACGCCCACCGTCTCCGAAATTCCCGAGGCCGGGACTTTCAATATTACTCACCGCGCCGCGGTGGACGGCAGCATTCCCAACAATACCCCGACTCCGGTACCGCCCATGGGTTTCTCCCCTAACCGTCCGATCATCCCGGCGCCACAGCCCACCCTCCCGAATCATGCCAGTGTTCCCCGCTATCTGCTGGACCGGCCTCTGCCTCCTAACCCACAGATGTTGGCAGCAATGCCGAGGGAGGAGGACGTCCTGATGTCTCTTCAACTGCTTGCCTACGTCTCCAAGTACTGCAATCTTCGGTCGTACTTCCAGAAGAGCCACTTGGTTCCGCGGTTGAAGATCGGGAAGGAGCTGCAATTGCTCGACGGGGATAATGTTACGGCGGAGTCGCTGGGCCCACAAGAACACGAGGAAGAGTATCTCCTGCCTAACGACTTCAACATCTTCCCTCTCGTGGAGAAGTTCACCGTACGATACCACAGCACGGACATGCAGTACTGGGCCGGCGTAGTCATGCGAAATCTCTGCCGCAAGGACGATACTCGGGGCGGAATCCGGCAGTGCGCCTATTACCAGTGTGGTAAATGGGAGGAATTCACGCGGCAGTTCGCTAAGTGCCGTCGATGCCGCCGGACGAAGTACTGCAGCAAGGAGTGTCAAAAGAGCGCCTGGGCCTTCCACCGCCACTGGTGCGTCGCTGCGTCGCAATGACGGAGCCTACTGTTTACCGTACTACCTTCCTGGCGCATTTCATCCCATACCGGCGTTACTAGCATAATGTCTACCTGATTCGGGTTCATCGGTTGACCTGCATGGCGAAGCAAGCATCACACGAACATTGGCGTTTGCGCTCTGATACCACTCTGGTTTTTTCTCAGCATCGCGGTTTTTCTTTTGTCCTTTTTTTTTTTGCTTGCCGAACGACACGATACGATATGGAAGGGCTCTACTTCCTTCCCTTGGAAATATCTGAAAATATTTGCGCCGACGCCGGTGTGGCCCTACCTGCGGAAGTTTGGGCTTCTTGATACCGGTTACGGATTCTCGGGCGAGCTGCACTGCTCTACAGTAGGGCTCGCATGGAGACTTGGTGTTATTCGGAAGCGGCGTTTGGTCTGTGTATGACCGGCAGCACGTATCGCCTTGCGCCGGATCGCGGATCCGGTTCCTCTCTCATAATTCAGCAGGATATGATGCTACATCACTGGGTGTTCCTGACAAGCCGGTGTGTAGGAGCGTCATCCCTAGCCGTCAGTCTTGATGCTTATTTTCTCCAAGAAGCGTGCATTGCAAGGCTACGTTATTCGATTGGGCGAAGCCTATTTTCGGGGACGAAGGGTCGGACGAATGGGGAAGACGATTGGGGAGGACTTGACTATGCCAGCTGGCTTTTCATTGTGTTTAGGACGGGCGCGGACGGCCGGCGAGGATACTTATCTGGGCTAGAGTGGAGAGCAAAGCTCACACCCGTTGAGTAGCTAGATTCTAGCACAAGACAGGTCTTGAAGACGCGTCTTGGAGGTTATGGCTTAGATGATGCCTAAAGGACTGTCACTGCCACCAAAAGTCCCAAGCTTGCTGATTGTATCTTTACATACAACTGAGGGGAAGACGAAAGAGTAAAAGTTATGAACACAACATGGCCCATTACTCCGCTGTGATTGCTGCTAGTAGTCCGAATTGGTAACTTGCATACCTAACCTCGGGGGGCAATGAGCGGCGAGAGAGAGACAGCGATCTTGGTGTTCGGCGGTTTGGCTGGGCACGTAGGACAGAAGGACTATGCGTAACCTCGGGGGCCCCGGGCGGAAGAAAAGGGGGGGGGGGGGGGGGGGGGGGGGGG
>QJOA01000985.1:0-16873 GCA_004155915.1 Monosporascus sp. CRB-9-2
TTTTTTATTTTTTTATTTTTTTAAATTTTTTAAAATTTTAAAATTTTTTTTTTTTATTTTTTATTTTTTATTTTTTATTTTTTATTTTTTATTTTTTATTTTTTTTTTTTTGCCGTTTAATAAACCTCGACGCCTAATTAATTCTAACACGTTCTATAAAGCGTTAAGTGATAAATTCACTATATTTTTAACGTATTAAAGCTGAATAAAAAACTCTTACGTATTTAAATCAAAAACTCGGTCGATAATGGATTTTTTTTCGGTCAGTATTAATTCGGGCGTATTTACCGCTAAAACGGTAGGTTAAAGTAAAGTACGAAACTTTATAAATAAGATTAAGCTTTTTATAACTAAATTTCGGATCTCTTTTTTAAGTTAAATAACTAAGTTCATTCTTACTTCTTTTATAAAGCGTTCCATAACGTCAATGTTAAAAAAAATAAACGATTAAAGATAGGTAGTTAAAATGGCTAAAAAAGTGTCTCGCTCGCTTATATATCTCGTTCGTATATGTAAAACGTTATAAGACATTTATAATTTTTGCAAAAAAGTTTAAATTCTTACGTTTGCTAGGAAATTTATTTTCCGATATTAATATAATTTATATTATTTTAAATAAAAATTAATGATTCATAAAAACGTTAAATTTTAATTACTTTAAATTTTTAAATTAAATAATTATATATTTGGAAAAAAAATATCCGTTATATAAAACGAAATTAAAAACGAAACGGGTATATAATAAAATGAAGCAGGGTGCGGCACCGGAGACATAGCCTAACTGATCGGTTAGTCAGCACCCACTATGTATTTCTAGCGGTTCTTTTTGCCGGGCGTAACCCTAAAACACATACGACTTATCATTTATAGTTTTGCTTTTAACTAGTTTTAATACCAAAATATAGTTTACGTTATCTTTATTATCTCATTAACTCTCGGCTTATTTATAATACGCTTTTCGATAATACATTAATTAAGACCGAATCTTTGCGTTCTAATTTATTTAGCTACCAAAAAAACTGGCTTTAATTAATTATTAAGACAACTCTCGATTTCCGATTATTAAACGGAAAAAAATAAAATCCTGATTAAAAGTACAATTATAATTACGATTACAATTATAACTATGCAAACCTAACAGCAACTTACGGTAAACGATCGATAATTATAATAACGACGTAACCTTTTTCCGATTAAAAAGAAAGTTATTAATTTATTTAAATACGATATTTTACCTAGAGATATAATTTTATTCGGGAAACGGTAAAGGAGTATAAGCGTAAATAATAACCGGTATTAGAACCTAGCCTAATTAGCCAAATTTTAAACCGATTACGTAATTAAGGAATTAATATATATAATACGAAAACAATTATATAACAAAATAAAAAACAAAATTTAATTAATAAAGGTTAATAAACCAAATGTACGTCGTTAACGACGTAATTATTTGGATTTTAATTAATTAAAATAAAATAAAACGATAATACGATTAATGATATAAACCGGATTATAAATATAAGTAAAAAAAGATATAAGGTTATAAAGTTATTTATGTTGCGTACGAAAAAAGATTATCGAATAAGGAATAATATTCCTTAATATAATACAAAAATTAAAAAAGAGATACCGGAGGATATATTCTGGATTTTCGTAACGTTAATTAAGCAGTATTTTATCTGGTTATTATTAAATAATATTATTTAAAACTTATTTGTTTATTTAGCTTAAATATTGCGGTATTTAGATTGGTAATAAAGATATTGATAAATAAATTTAAAAAAGTACGGTTTAATATAAATTAATTAAATTATTAATTAGGATAAAATTATTTAAACGAAAAATAAAAGGAAAAAATTATTTAACCTTTAGGTTTAAAGGAAAAAAAATATATTTAAAATATTTATTACGGATAATTATTTACTCTACGCCTAAACGTGTTTTTAATAAAGCAATATTTTAAAATCCGAATAAACTTAGAACTAAAAATTTTAATTAATTTAAAATAAATTTTAGCAAATTTGCTAAAAGTTTATTTAAGCTTTTTAAAATTGTTATCTAAATTAAGACATAATACGGTTTATTATTATTATTAAAGTTTTTTATTTAAGAAAAACTAAAACTTTGCTTTAAATACAAGCGTTTAATACCGATTAATAAATAATTTCTAGAGAAGTAAACTTAGTAAAGTTAAACTTTAAAATAGTCCGACCGGATTATTAGAATCTGTTAAGAACTTAAATATATAAATAATCCTTTAAATTATTATTAAAATATTAAAAGGATGAAAATTTTTATA
The DNA here is from genome assembly GCA_004155915.1 of Monosporascus sp. CRB-9-2. Lineage (NCBI taxonomy): Eukaryota > Fungi > Ascomycota > Sordariomycetes > Xylariales > Monosporascus > Monosporascus sp. CRB-9-2. The sequence continues at coordinate 2,300 of QJOA01000985.1, forward strand.
AAAGTACGAATTTTTAAAGTTATTCATAAAGTTTATAATATTTATACCGGACGTTATATTTTTCAGATAAATTAATTAATCCAAATACGGCTTTTCTGCATTTATTATGGATAGGTTTTCGTCTTTTATAATCTTTCCGGATCCGTTAACTTATTCGAAGCTTTGTTTTTTAGGTACCGGAATTACCGATTAGGTTAAAGGGATTATTAAATTGTATAAAAAATATAAGCTTACGAAATTTAAAATGTTTACCGAATTATTATTTTAAATTAATAGTAGTAATATAAAGAATCGAATTAAAGTAGTCATTAATAAAGTAACCAAATAAAACGATATAATTAAAATCGTTTTAAAAATTTTCAAGTTATAAAACCTAAAGCAAATTCGGATTATTAAAAATTGATTAAAAACTTTAATTAAGTTTACGATTATTATTTAAAATATGCCGCTAAGGTCAAAGACGTTTTGGAAGAAATTAAGCAAAAAAAGTAATTAGTTAATAAAAATAAGTATATTAAAACTTTATTAAAAAGGTTCTTAACCGGTTATTTTAAAAAGATTATTAACAATTCCTTTATATAACTTAAGGACCTATATATGATAACTTACGATAATATTTCGATATTAATTAAAGGTTAGATTATAAATAACGTTATATTTTTTAGATATAAAGGATATAGGCGATAATAAAAAGGCGTCCGTTTCGATATCGATTAAGAAAATAAAGATCGGTTTTATTCGGTTTAATAGCTTAAATAATAACGATAAAGAAACTTTCGTTTACGATAATTATTATCGAGTTAGATTAATTAGATATCGGAAATTATAAATGGGTTATAAAATTTAAAGATTAATTAAATTTGATATTTTTAAATTTTCGAAGTTTTTAAAAAGAAAATAAGAAGTTAAGAAGCCGCCCGTATTTTATAATATCACGTTTCGTTAAAATAAAAGGCGTTTTAGGTTTGTAATTATAAAGCTGATTTATCGATTAATATAATAAGCTTTTAACTTGATAAATTTGGTTGTGGTTTTTACCGTGGTCGAAGTGGTTACTATAATTAAAAAGGTTATCGAGGTAAATATTACAGCCGTAGCGGACGATTTAGCAATTTTAAACCTGGTACCTATTAATTTTGCCGTTACTTTAGATATAATATATATAAATATAGTTTATTTATGAATATAAAAAATATGTAATTAATTTTATTCGATAATAATAAATATATAATTTTCTTTAGGACCTTAAACGCTCGGGTTACGTTAGGTATAATACAGTGTTCTTAAACTTTATAAAGTTAAATTATTAATTAACGGATTTTAATTTGAAAAAAAAAAATTAAAAAGAAATTTATAATTTTTTAAGTTTCCCCGGTTAATTTTAAAAAAAATGTGATATTTTAATCGGCGAAACGAGATTTACCGAAACAAAAAAACCGGTTATTTAATTCCGATTAAAGTATAATTTAATTTATCCTACAAAATTTTCGAAGCTGATAATAATTTTAAAACCGAACAGATAAAAACGTAATATTAATTAAGGCCGTATAACCGAAATTAATATGATATATTTTATCGAAAATAACTGAAAACCGATTTATAAAAAATTACCTTTACGTAATTAGTTATAAAGTAACTTTATTAAAAGTAAAAATGTTTAATATTTTTAAAAAAATTCGTATTTTAAAGGTTAACGATTTTAATTACCCGATTATACTTATAAACGTTATAATAATTAAAGGTATTAATAAAAACGAAAAAAAGTCCAAGGTATAAAAAAGAATAAACCCGATAATAATAAATTAATATAAAACGGACCTTTATTTTAAAATATAAAGGCCGGTATTTAAATTAATAATGTTAATTAAAAGGATAACGTTATTTAAACGGATAACGTTTTTAATTATAAAAACTTAATCGATAAATACGTTATTAAGTTTTTTTTAAAAAAAGAACCGAAAATCTTTTTAAAAAAGAAATCGAAATTATTTAATCCGAATTAATTCAAGCCTATCCGGATTTTAGTAAGGCGTTTAAAATTTTTATAATTATTAAAACTTTAAAGCGTTTAATTATAAAAATAAAAAAACGATTAAGATAACCGAAACCGAAATATAAAAATCTAAGGTTTTAAAAATAAAAAGACTTTTTAAAATCCTGATTACGGATATAAGATATAAAATCGAAAGTTAAAAAAAAGTTAAGGTTTTATTAATCCAATAATACAACGTAGTTAAATATATTATTTTATTATTTAAATTAATATTTAAAAAAAAATATAAAAACGGTAAAAATTTAATTAATAAAATTCTCAATATCGGAGCTAAATTTAACGTTATTATTTTATTATATATTAAACGGTACGGTTTAATAATATAATAAATGCGTATATTTTTTATAAATTTTGGTTTTCAAAATAGAATTTCGTTCGAAAGCATAATCGAGGCGTTTATTTAATTAATTAACCGATCGTTAATATTAAGATTTAATTTTATAACTAAACCGAAAATAATTTTTAATATGGACCTTAAAATAATAGAAAAAAACCTTAAAATCTAACACGATGAAGATTATAATTTGTTTAATTTTAACTAAAAAAATTACCCGTAATATTTACGCCAATAAAAAGTTAAAAAAAAAACCAGCCGGTAAAATTATAAGTCGTTTTATTAACGAAAGCAAGTTTATAAACGAAAATAAGGACAAATATATTAAAGATCTTTACATTTTTTCAATTAATAATATATATGCTAATCAAAATTCCAGGATAATTTAAAAGGTTATAAGTAATAAGTTGGAACCCGTAGATATTATTTTAGATTAATTTAGCAATAAGGAACTTATATACGTTTTATATAGAATTCTGTAGAAAAGAATATATAATAAAATGAATAATAAGCGGACCGTATAAATTAATATAATATATAAACCGAAATAAGAGAAAATAATCCTAATCGATGATATGTTATTAAACGGATTAATATTACTTAAAAACCTAGATTAGAAAATTAAGGAATTTTAAAAAGGTTTAAGAAATTATTAGTTGAAGTAAGAAAAAACTTGATAAATTTAGTATATTATTAGTTACCTTATTTTTTAGGTTAATTATTATATTATAAAGTATCCGACTTATTAAAAAAAGAAGTTAAAATTATCTTTAATTAATTTGATAATAAGTTTAACCGTGTCGAAAAGGCCTTATTTAAAAAGATGCTTTTTTTATAAAAAAGATGCTTTGGTTTATAATGAATAAAATTATGATAAAATTAAATGGAATATCGTATTAAATTATAAAATTTAGATAATTTTTATAAGATATAATAAATTAAAAATATAACGGTATCGATTAGCTTTAAAAATAAGTTAATTAATATATTATAAGTACGTATTTAATAAGGAATATTTAAATAGTTTTATGCCGTATATAAAAATGCTTAATTTTTTATCGAAAAAAAAAAGATAATAACTTGTAACTAATTAATTTTCCGACCAAGTCTAATATTATTACTTTGCAAGATGTTTTTATGTTAAAAAATTGCGATAAGTTTTTTGTAGATTTTGTTATATATTTGTTAATTATTTTGGTAAATTCTTTTTCCGGTTACGATTAGGTTATATTAAACCTTATTAATAAAGATCTTATTATTTTCGTAATATTTGCAGGATGTTTTAAATATATTAATATATTTATAAAGTTTATTAATTTTATAATTTATTTTTGCCGTATAATAAGGAGGATTTTTAACGATTTGATGTCCGATATTACCCGGCCATTTATCGACGACGGCGGTATTAAGGATTTAAAAATAAAATATCATAAAGAAAAGATTTTTCTTGGAATTCGGCAATTTATATATGAATATATTGTTAATATAAATAAAATTTTTCTTAATTGTAAGCTTATTAATATATTAATTAATATGAATTCTTTTTAATAATACCGGAAAATAACCGTTATAATAGGAATTTTTTTATAGGATAAATAAACGGTAATCCGATATAATTAAGGTAAAAAGAATTCTAAAAGTCCTACCATATAAAAACGTTTCAAAGGTTAAAACTTTTTTAAGTATCGTTATTTATTACCGGACTTTTGTTAATATTTTATTATTAAACCTAAATTTTTTATACGTTTTTTTCGAGAAATCTAATTTTTCGTTTAAAAACTTAATTAAAACCGTATTATAAAAAATATAAAGAAAATAATTACTTTTACTCCAATTTTAATTATTTTGGATTTTAATTTTATTATAAATAAAGTTATTATAAAAACGGACGTAAATAAAAACGGGGTTGAAAATATTTTTGGTTATTAATTAATAATATTAAGTATTCCGCGCGTTTTAAAAATGGTATTTAAAAGGGCGTTAAGCTAAATTATAATATTAATAAGCTAAAATATCGAATTACTTTTAAAGTTTTAAAGAAATTTTAAAATTATATTTACGGAATTCGATTTATATTAAAAACCGATATTAAAGTTTTAATAATTTAGATTAATAATTCTATATACTTTTTGCTTAAAATTTTATTTACCTATTAAATCGTTTAAATAAAGATATTTAATTTTAACATTAAATATATTTCTGGTAAAAAAGATTCAGCCGCCGATAATTTATTCCAAAAACTGCCTAAAGTTTTAACGTATTAGATAACTAATAAGAAAAAAATGCTAATAACTTTATTAATATTTAATTAAATATTATTTAATTTAACCTTATTTTAATCGGTATAGTTTTAATTTTTACTAAAACGGTTAAATAAAGATTTTTTATTAAAAACTAATTTAGGAAATTATAAAAATACGTTAAATTCCTTACGATATTAAACTTTTTTAATTAGTTACATAAAGTTTTAATAAAAGAAAAGCCGTTTTTAAAGTCGAAACGTTAAATTATTTTATTTAAGATAATGTTTTATAACATAAAGCGAATAAATAATACGGTAACCGTAAAATTATCCATATTAACTAAAAACGATTTGTAATAATTAAATAATGTTATATGGATTATAATTATAAAGGATAAAATTCGATTTATTATTATATAACAGTTTTTTATTGCTGATGAAAATTATTTGGTTATATTTGGAAAATAATACGGACGTATATAAAATGTTAAAAAGTAACTAATCGACGGTTCGAAAAAAATTACGGCTTTTCGCAATTTATTAATATATTTATTATTTAGGTAATCGATATTTAATTTATATCTAACGATAACGGTTATAAGGTTACGGTTAAACAAAATACAAATTATTTAATTATTTAAAAATTAAAACTTTACGTTTTATTATATTAATAATGATTAAGAAATTTTTGGATGAATATATCTTTTATCGATATAATATTTTAATTAAATTTAAAATAAATAGGGGTTTAAAAATAAGGGCGAAATAATTAAAACTTAGAATATATATAGAATTTAACGAAAGGTTAAAATTATATATATTACTTAACGACAAAATCTATTTTAAAAAAAATACGTTCCGATTGTTAAAAAGTTAATAAAAGCGATAAATACTACCGGCAAAAAATAAATTAAGTTTTTATTTAAAATAATTTTTGCCGATAATATTATAATAGAAAGTTACGGCCTAAGCCCATATAAATTATTACACGGATAAAAAGCGTTTTTATTAATCGAAATAGTTCTGCCGATATAAAGAATTATAATACAAAATTTTAATATTCCGAAAAGAATTTTAATTATTTAAAGAATTCGATTTTTAAAAAGAAAAATTAAGGATATAACCAAAATTATTAAAGTTATTATTAATTAATATTATAAAATTATTAAATTTATAAACTAAAAAGATAAAAATAAAATAAAAGATAAACTTTTGGAAATAAACGATCTGGTATTATTATATAATATACTTTAATATGTAAATATATTTAAAAATATAAAGTTTAAATATCGTCAAATTAGTTCGTATTTACTTGAAAATATAATTAATTTAGGTATTTATTATTAAAAAAAAATTAATAAAATAAAATGATAATTTTTTTTTAATAAATTAAAACAATTTATAAAAAAAGAAAAAGGATATTAAAAACCGATTAATGTATAAAAGAATAATTAAATAAAATTATTTATCGATTAATTTAATAACAAAACGTTAAATATTTTTAATATTATTAATATTAAATTATTAAAAAAATTGGTAATTTAAAGTTTTAAAATTTATAAAAATAAATATTAAAGTATAAATATTTAATAATTAATTCGAAAATTATATAATTATAAATCATACTAATATACCGAAAACGAATAGATTAAATAAACGGAAAAGATTAATGCTACTAATTGCAAATAATTAAAATATAAAAGCTTTTATTATATTTTATTATTATTTTATACGATATTTATTATACCTTATTTATAATTAATACGTTTAATTCTATTTAGTCGGCGTTAAGAATCTAATATATACTTTTTAATTTTGTTCCGAAATTGATTTTTATTAAATATTTTTATAATCGGGTAAATATTTTTATCAATATTTTTATTAATTTATAGTAACCGCTTATAATTTACCTTAAAATTTTCGAACTAATTATTTTGGAAAATATAATTATAATTTTCGATAAATTTGATATAATTATTATAAGATTTTTTACGGAATTTCGGAATCGATTAATATTTAAAGAATAAGTATATGCCATATTAATTAAGCTATTTTAATGTTTAATATTGTCGTTTATATAGTTCGTACGGGATAATATTAAATACACCGAAAATTTAAATAACCAAGTTAATAATATACCGAAAGTTTTTAATAAGTAATAATATAAAAAGATCCGTAAGTCCGGTTCGAAATATAGTAACGTATATAAAATAAGACGGTAACGTTTTACCTTTGTTTTAAAATATAACGATTATATTAAATTGAGTATTTGTAATTATTTAAAAGTTTTTGCTTTCGATTTGTTATTATATATATTAACCGGTAATTAAATTACTGACCAAATTAATAAATATAATTCCGAATATTTTATATTAATTAATAAAAATTTGTTAAGATTATTATAAAGGATAAAAGATATTTATTTTAATATATTTAAGTATTACGTAATATATAATATTTTGATTATTTTAAAACTAAGTTAATTTTTATTAACGTCCGATTTAAAGGTTAAAAAGGTATAATATTTTAATATTTAAAATTGGCTTAAAAAGCCGATTAATAATATACGGACCTGCTAAAATAATTAAAGCCGTTAATAAAAATCTTAAAATAATGTTATAAAGTTAAGATATTTTAAAAAATAAAGGTATAACCGATATTAATCGGCGGCTACCGGTTATCTGCTTATTAATATCTAAGATTAAATTAAATATTAAACTTTTTATTATTTCGATTAATAATAATATATATTAAAAGGGCCAAGATTTAAAAAGTTATGAATTATTTTTAACCGGTATTTTTGATAATAATGTATCCTAATTAAATGTTATATTACTAAATTTATATTAAAAAAAGAAGCTAATTTATAAATAAGTACCCGGTAATATATTAAATTTTAAGGTTTACGAATATTATTAAGGCTATATAAAGACTTAATATTTCGATTAATAGCTAAAGCTTTATCAATATAATAAGTTATAAGTTTAAAAAATATAGTTATGTTTAATATAGCCAGAACTTTATAACGTTAAGCAGAAATATGTTCGAATTTACATATATTTTGTTTAATTTTACGATCAACGGATTTAATATTATTAAAACCTAATAATTTATTATTTAATCCGGATTGTTCTTTAATAGATAACTTTTTTATAGGGTTAATAAGTCTACTTGAATTTATATTTTTACGAGAACCCTGGGTATTACGTAAGTTTAATAATTTGCGGGAATTTATAATAATATTGATTAGAACGATGGGAATAATTATGTATATATTTAGGTATATGTTAGATTTTAAAAAAGGATGTAATTAGGAAAGAAAACTTGGTATAATTTAAAGAGAAAAAGTTATAAAAGAAATATAGATACAGAAATAATTATATAATTAATTAAAAAAACGTACCGATAACTATATCTCTTTTTATATAATATCGGATAAAATTATTAAGAATTTTTCCGGTATATACGTTCTTTATGGCAAAATTCAGTATACTGGCTTTATATGTACCTAATTAATTACGTATATAATTCGGTATTATTTCTTAACAAACCTTCATATATATATAACTTAATATTTATAATTTACTTATATTCCTTTATATTTATATATATTTATATATTTAATATTACCTTTATTTATTATTATTATTTCTAATTATTATAAATTATCTTAATCGTATTTATATATTTTAATTAATTTAGAATCAGTTATAATATTATCGTTTAAAAAACGTATTATATAAGATCAAAACGAAAAACTTAAAAATTTAAATACGTTATATTTTGAATATTTTAATTAAACCGTTAATGTACTTATATAAAATATCGATAATATGAACCACGTATTATATAAAATATATAATAAAGCCGTATTTTTTATTCTTTTATAATATTAACCCCGGAATTATATTTTAATCGGTTTATTTTTATTGTTTTATATAATAAAGATAATATTTATTTATAAAAAAACTGCTTTTTTTTAGAATTCGATAAATTTTAAATTAACATAATACCGGCCGGATTATGGTAAACTTTAATAATTATATAAAATAGAAAATATTTACTATTATAATATGTTATAATAATTATTTAAATAATCGTTATAAATACTTTATTTAAAATTATAACCGCTATTTTAAAACTTAAAAGGTAATTAATAAAAATTAAGCTATTATTATTTTTAATAAAATAAAAGAAACAGTTCAGACTTTTAATATAGAATATATTTATTTTATTACTCAAGTTAAAATATTAATCGGTAATAAAAAAAAGGTTATTAAGTTGTTATATTATATATCCAATTAAAAAAAAGATTATACTTTTTAATATTTATCCGTTTAAGGAACATATTCAATTATTTTTTTAAAACTATTAAAAGGTTTAGGAAGATTTAATATTCGGAAATTTGCCGGTACATATAACGATCGTTAATATACCGTTTTAAAATATATTTTGGATTTACAGTTTATAAATTATTTATACGTTTTATTTTATTATCCGTAATTTTGAACGATAAAATAGGTTTATATTATTCGAAAATAGCATTATATTGGATAATATAAAAAAAACAATTAAAAGATATTTTGGATTTAAGTTAAAATAGGAAAACGTTTCGAAATTAGATGGATTATAACTTAACAAGTTTTTATTCCCGTTTAACAATAATAATAAAAAGTTAAATATTAATAAAGCTTTAAGTTTTAAAAATAATTAACCGTTAAATTTAATTCCTTTTAATTATAAAAAAAGTTAAAAAAGTTAATTTTATAAGTTACCGTAATTTTAATAGTTTTTTTAAAACTTATTCGTTTCAAATATATATTACCAATATAACCCTTTAAATTTATTTTCGAACCGAAATATAAGCCTTAACCGGCCGTAAATAATTAGCAAATATAAATAATAATAAAGAGCCGATATAATATACTGTATAAATAAGTAAAAGATATTTATAAGATAACAATATAGCAACCGAAACCATATTTCACTCAAGGTTAGCCTGGTTGGTTTAAGTATAAACCCTCGCTCGTCAAATTAGAAAAAAAGGATAAGACATAGAAAAAAAAGAAAAAGTTAAATAGCGCAAAGATTTGGTTAAACGTAAAAGATAAATTTCTAAGCTAAAAAAGTTAAAAAATAAACCGCGTAAATAATAATTAAATTAATTAATGAATTTTATATATATTTTATAAAGTTGGAAGTTAATTACGTTAAGTTTTTATTTAATTGTTTTTTAAAATAAATTAAGGATAATTTTATTTTAAAAAAGAAAGGTTAAAATAAAGCAAAATGCGGAACCGGAAATATAGCTTGAATAATCGGTTAATTAGTACCTATTATGTATTTTTAGCGGTTTTTTTCGCCGGGCGCAACCCTGAAATACTTATGATTTATTATTTATAATTTTGCTTTAACTGGTTTTAATACTAGAATATAGTTTGCGTTATCTTTATTATCTTTTGAACCCTGGGCTTACTCGTGATACGCTCTTCCATAATGCACTGATCAGGACCAAATCTCCCCGTCCCAATTTAATAATAATAATAATAATAATAATTTAAACGTTTTTACGTATCCGTTTTTTAAAATTTTAATTATTATAATTAAAATAATTTCCAAAGTTAACGGTAATTACTAAGCCCGTTGATTAAGTAAATCTTTATTATTTTCCGCTATATCATAAAATAAAATGGATATATTAAAAAAGTTAAACATTTATAATAATTATTATACTTGAAATAAAGATATAATATATTAAATAAGCAAGCTATGTAAATAAGTAAACTACGCGGTTTTTTGTAACTTTTTTATTATCCATCTTTAGTTATCTATTTTCTAATACCACCTTTATAAACCGGCTTATAAAAAAATCTAAAATAAACTTAACTTTTTAAACAAAAAAAAAACGCTTTGAACTTTTTTATATTAAACTTGATTTTATATATACGATTATATTTTTTATTTTAAACCTCCGATACAACAGTGAACCCACCCGATCCGATACCGTATTTAATTCGTAAAATATAACGCCGACCTAAAAAGAATTTTTATTATCGACCGTATCCTTCACCTTAATACGCAAACTTTTCTTATCCGGTTTTAATACGTTAAAAATAGAATTAATATATTATTTAATTTTTACGTTATAGAAGAAATTAAAATTCAATAAATAGCGGACTTTATTAAATAATTATAAATACTGTAAACGAGTTTAAATCAAGAAATGGATTTTTAACGGATTTTATTTAAAGATTTAAATAGATTTTGAAAATAATTCGAATTTATTCGGGTTCAAATTATAAAATATAATATAGTAAAAAGGATAACGTGCTATATGAGAAAGTCGTGTATATAAGTAAGTGGCGGGATTTTTTCACTATCTTTATTACTTGAATTTAATTATTTATTTTTTAATATTATAATATAAAACGGTTAATAAAAAAGGTTGAAATAAATTTCGCTAGTTAAGCTAAAAAAAAAACCCGCGATTAAATTATAAACGGCTTTACGCTATATATAACGTTTCTGCATTCATTTTAAAAATCTAAATTTATGGCAAATTTTCTGGAGCTGCTATAATTTTAAATTTGCGAAAATTAATACCAACCGAAAGAATATTTATTGTTAACCAATTTTTTAATCTAAAGGCGTAAACGTTTCATATCCGGCTTTAATATATTAAAATATGGTTAATATATTATTAACTTAATACGTTATAGAACGCATTAAAGTTAATTAGGCGTCGAATTTTGTTAAACGGTAAAAAGAAATTTCAATACGTTCAAATCGAAAAAATTAATTAGCAACGGGTTTTATCTAAAAATATAGCAACGTTTCCTAGATAATTTACATTTATTCGGGTTACAATTATTAAAATACAGTATTATACAAAAAGCTTGCTAAAATATAGTTTATTTTGCTGTTCGAATACGGGAAAGTAAATATTATAATCGAAAACTTAGATAGCTTTCGAGTACTAGGTTTATATAACATAATATATTATAAAAGATTTGTATACAACTTAATACTATCACGTTTATTAAAAGAGTACAGCTTAGAATAAAAGTATAAGGGGATCAATAATCGCTTGTAACTGAAAAATAATTTAATTATTGTAATATCACCTGAAAAGTAGGATCAACTAATAACCGAATATTTTTTATTATAACTAATTCGGAAAACGTTTTTTATCCGACAGAAAGAATTTAACTTGTAAACAAAATAATTTCTAAATATTATTAATACTTGACGATAGTAGTTATGGCTCTCTTGCAGAACTTTAAAAGCTTTTAACTACTTTATAAACAGCTTTTAGGAGATAAAAACTTAATTTTCAACTAAAAAGGCTGGGAAAACAAAAGGAGATCACAGCCGTTAAATATAACGCATGCGGATATAAAAAAGCAAAACGTCTAAATCGTAAAACTCACTAAAACCTATCCGTAAAGTCAAAAACGCGATTAATTATTAACCTTTTAAACTTAGGAAAAAATAACGACTATATTAATAACCTTATATTTTTAATCGTTTTTCAGGTTATATATAGAATTAGGAGCTTAATAATAAAACTACTATAATAATTTTAATAACTACGGACTAAACATTTAAAATTTTCGAAAACTGTAATTATAAGGCAAAAGTTATAAAGCACGATAAGAAGTTCTACGGTATAAAATAGTAAATTTAAGATTAGTTATATTTAAAAAGAAACGCTCGAATTAAACTTTCGACATTGTATAAATAAGTATAGAACAGTAGCGCTAAGCGTTTAAGGGGTAGAATTAAAATAAAAGCGATTTGTATACGAAAAAGAGAAAAAATATTAAAAAGACTTATAAATAAACATTGATCGCGTTATAATTTATTTATAGAATCGGACTCTTAAATACGTATTTAATTAAGTAATGCCGTATAAACCTTTTTATACTTATTAAATATATAAGACAAAAACCGAAAATTATCGCCAGAAACCCTTGTAAGATTATTTCCAAATTTACAAGTCTAAAACTTACGCCTTAATAAAAAGCGTATAACGTAAAAAAAAATAGGAAAATAAAAATAGAAAAATAAGAAATAAAAAAATAAAAACTAAAACTCAACTTTAAAATCTGGCTTAAGAATTTTATAAAGTATTAATTATCGAATATTTAACGTATATAAAATCTTTTAACAAATTAGATAATAACAATTCGTAACGTTATTTTCGACAAAGAAAATATTTTTAATATTAACTTAAACGACCTTAAAAACGAGCTTTTTAAAATAACCCTGAACGAACTACTTTACTTATTTTTTAAAGTCAAATATTTAAAGACTTTATACTTTAAATCTAGATTTACAATTTATAAAAAGAAATAAGAGATTGTGTAGTTATTTAAAATATGTATAAATAACGTCATTAGAAAGCGACAGCGTAATAGAGTCGAACGAAATAGAAGATAATAATTGAAAGTTTATTTCGTAGAAGTTTAATTAATTTTAAATAAATGCTTGTTCGCTTTTCTTCAGCCGTCCGATTTTATATTACCGCGTTTTATTATCTTATTAACTATTATTATTTAAACTGTTTCTGTTTTTTTTAAAGAAAATGATAATTATAAGAACCGGGTTTAAAAAAAGCGAAACTATTAACAAAATCTTTAATTTCGAAATTATATATTATAATAAAAGTTAAAAGGTTAGGTTTAATAAAAATCACTTAAATTTGATAATAACGTTAAAATATAGAAAGTAATTAAATAAGGTGTATATTACTCAGATAATGAAGTCCGTATTAGCATCTTAATGATACAAAAATATATATTTAGATTAATTCTTTCGACTATAATTAAATTAAGCGTTTATTATAACGTCCCCTACCACCTTACCGGATACACCACCTTATCGGATAACTTTTAGTACATTCTAATTACCTAACTTTAATTATCCATTTCTTAACACTAACAATATAAAACGGCTTATAAAAAACGTATAAATAAACCTAACTATTTAACCTTGGACCCCACCTAATGCATAGACCTAGCAATGCATAAAGATTTCCACCAAAACCCGCGATATATAAAAACCAATAATAAAATAACAAAAATATATATAATGAAATAAAAGATACATACATATAAAGGACAATATAATAAACTAAAAAAACAGGGTTTATATTATATAATTACTTATTAATATTTTTAAAGAAATTTATAAATATTAAAAAATATATATAATTTTAAAATTCTATTAAAATATTAATATTACAAAATTTCAAACAATAGTTATTATAATTTTATAATATAATAATTAAACTTTAAGCTTATAAATCGTTTAATATTATAAACACTTTAAAATATAATTATTTTTAAGTTATATTATTATATGTTATAAAAATACTTTAATTTTTAATACTCTAATTTTAATATATATTTAAACGAAATTTTATAAGGTTATACGCTTTAATATAGAAAATATAATATTAAATTAATGAAAGATATTACCGCGTTTTTGTATATTAATAAAAGGCTAATTTTATATATTTCATATATAAATTTATAATTATTATAAATGACGTATTTAACTTAAAACTTTTTAAAAAATTTTGTATAAATATATATATAAATTAAAAGTAAGTTAACGTAAGGTCTTAAATTATATCATAAATTAAATTATAATTATAATTTAATAATCTCTTAAAATTATTTTAATAAAATTTTAAAAATTTAAAATTTAAAATTTAAAATTTAATTTTAAATTATTAATATAAAAATTAAAACGGAAAATGAAATATAAACTAAAATAAGTAAATATATATATCCATCATATTTATCAAATTTAATAAATGATAAAATAAAATAATATAAATAATATAAAATATATTTCCAAATTTAAACGTATTAATATATAATAAAATAAGGCAATTACTTATAATTTCCTTTTAATTATACGTAATATAAATAAAAC